>BQNB010182579.1:0-12487 GCA_026074375.1 Tanacetum coccineum | reverse complement strand
TGAAATTTATAAAGGCAAAAAGAAACGAATTAAGTCCATCGCCATGAAAGTTAAGAAAGATTCTAGTGATGATGAAACTTCGATATCTGGAAGCGATGACAAAGAATATGCTATGGCCGTAAGGAACTTTAAAAAGTTCTTTAGAAGAAAGGGCAAATTTGTTTGGCAACCATGAGAAGAAAGGAAGTCATCACGACAAAGAGATAAGAAGAAAGGAAAGAGTGATCGGACATGTTTTAGATGCGGTGATCCAAGTCATCTCATTAGAGATTGTCCAAAAATATCTCGCAACAAGGATCAAAAGGCTTTCATTGGAGGTTCTTAGAGCGATAGCGAGAATGACGCCGAAGACAAAACCAACGATGAAACTTGTCTTATGGCTCAATCGTCAAATGAGGTAACTCTTAACTCCTCTTACTATAGTGATAATGTATCTTCTCTTAATAATGATAATATGTAAATTGAATACGATAGCTTATGTGAAATTAGCTTAAAAATCACTAACAAGAATAAAATTTTGAAAACTAAAAGAGATCTTTTAGAAAAAGAAATTTTAGAATTAAACAAGAAAATTAAGAAACTTGAGAGAAGTAAAGAAATTGAAATTGCATGTAAGTCATGTGATGAACTTAAATCAGAAAATGCCAAACTTAAAGAAACTTAAGTTAAATTTGTTAAATTTGATAAAAGTGCTAATACACTTAGAGAAATGTTAGATAATCAAAAGTCATCTAGTTGTAAAATAGGTCTAGGATTTGATAATAGTAAAGCATCAACTAGCGGAACTAAAATTATGAGTTTTGTTGGATCATCTGCTAAAAACGCGACGGACGGATCCACCATTAGAGGGCACGAATCCACCATACCTGGATCCGTGAGTCGCAACGACGACCAAAAGGGACAGAACACGTTTTTAGTCCACCCTTGTCCACTAGTTTGGATTTTGTTATTACTAGGAAGAAACTAATACATAATAGCATTGATGTGTCAAAGAAACCGTCTTTAAAACCATCACTCAAAAGCGGCATAGGTTATGTCAAAACCGAGTCTAGATCAAAAACACCTCTACTTAGGAGAAACATTTCTTCTCAACCAAGATACAACACACCTCAATCTAAGAGAAACTATAGGCAACCATATCATATAAATTTCTATCCTTTGAATTGGAACAACCAACAAAATCAAGGCTTTGTACATATGGGAAATTGTATCCCATTTTAATATCCCAATTAATTGCAACAAATGCAAGGAATGTTCAACACTAACATTTTCGAACCCATAAGATATTAGGGACCAAATGCTTGAATTTGTTTTTGTTGAAATAGGTATGCTTGAGAGCATGCTTAGAACCGAATGAGTGGATCAAAGATAGTGGTTGCTCTAAACATATGACCGATAACAAGAGCTTATTCTCTACCTACATAGCATACAATGGTGCTAACGTTGTTTTTGGAAGTAACTTGAAAGGAAAGATCATAGGCAACAATATGATTTCTAATGACTCTCTCACCATATCTAATGTAGAACATGTAGATAACTTAGCCTTTAACTTACTTAGTGTTGGTCAAACTCGTGACAATAATTGTCAAGTATTATTCACGAAAGAAAGTAGTAAAATAATTAAAGATGGTAAAATTAGAGGAAATGGAATTAGGAAAACTGGTCTATACGTACCGAAATTAGGAAATAAGTCTCAAGACAAATTATGTCTCACCACAGTAGTGAATAATTCTACCTTATGGCATAGAAGACTTGGTCACGCTAATATGCGTTTAATTCAATCGTTGTCGTATAAGGAACTAGTTAGAAACTTAACTAAGCTAAACTAAGATAAACATTTTTGTGATGCTTGTAAAATTAGGAAGCAAGTTCATGCAAGTCATAAAGCTAAAAATATGGTTTCCACTAAAAGATGTTTAGAACTATTACACATAGACTTGTTTGGTCCATCGGAAATTAAAAGCTATGGATGTAATTTATACACCTTAGTTGTAGTAGATGATTACTCTAGGTATACAAGGACTAGATTTCTAAAGACTAAAAATGAAGCTTTCTAGAAATTTGAAATATTAAGTAGGAAAATTCAAAACAAACTAGGTAATTCTATAATAGCTATTAGAACGAATCATGGTCGGGAATTTGATAATGAGGTATAATTTAGAGCTTATTATGATGCACAAGGCATTACTCATAACTTCTCGGCTCCACGTACTCCACAATCAAATGGGGTAGTAGAAAGAAAGAGTAGGACCTTACAAGAGATGTCTAGGACCATGCTTAATGAACAATCAATTCCACCAAAGTTTTGGTGTAATGACGTTGATACGTCAACTTATATATTAAATAGAATATTAATTCGACCAATACTAGGAAAAACCCCTTATGAAATATTTAGAGGTAGGAAACCCTCTTTAGAATATTTTAAAGTATTTGGAAGCAAGTGCTTCATTTTAAATATTAAAGGCTATTTAACCAAGTTTGGCCCAAAGTCATACGAAGGTGTTTTTCGAGGGTATTCTCAAAATAGTAAAGCTTATGTAGTATTAAATAAACACTCAATGAAAGTCAAAGAATCACTTAACGTGACATTCGATGAAAGTCCTCCTCCTACTAAATTATCACCATTGGTTGATGATAATGTTGGTGAGGAATAAGCTATTAAAAGAAATACCAAAGTAGTAAATAATATTAATGATGAAGATGAGTGGATAGAAGTTGACGAAATTGTTAACATTAAGGAGTCCAAGAATCATCCACTAGATCAAGTCATAGGAAATCTTAATCAAAGAACATTAAGGTCTCAAGCCTAAAATCATAGTAATTTCTTTTGTTTTATATCTACAATAGAACCCAAAAATATTAATGAGGCTTTTAAAGATGAAAGTTGGATTGTAGCTATGCAAGAAGAACTAAATCAATTTGTAACTAATGATGTTTAGGAATTAGTCCCTCTAACTATAAGTCAATACGTCATAGGAACAAAATGGGTCTTTAGAAATAAATTAGATGAAAACGGTATAGTATCTAGAAAGAAGGCTAGATTCGTGGCACAAGGATATAATCAACAAGAAGGTATAGATTATGATAAAACATATGCTTCGGTATCTAGATTAGAGTCAATTAGAATACTTCTTGCTATTGCTTGTACAAATGATTTTAAACTATATCAAATGGATGTAAAAAGTGCTTTTCTAAAAGGTTTTATAAACGAAGAGGTCTATGTTACTCAACCTCCGAGGTTCATTGATTTTCAAAAACCAAACTAGTTTATACAGCTTAAGAATCATTATATGTCTTAAGCAAGCTCCTAAAGCTTGGTATGATAGACTAAAAGCATTTTTGATAAAAACGCGAGTATTCAATGAGTATGGTCGATAACATACTTTTAACTAAGAAATCAAAGTCACATCTTATCATTGTTTAAATATACGTCGACGACATTATATTTGGTTCCACGAGTCAAAACTTGTGTGATGATTTTGCGAAAATCATGCACGACGAGTTTGAGAGGAGTATGATGAGCGAGTTGAACTTCTTCTTGGTTCCTTCAATCAAACAATGGAAGCCGGAAATTCTTCAATTAATCAATACATTAAGGAGATGTTAAAGGTGTTCGGATTGGAAGATTCCAAACCAACCAAGATGCCAATGTCAATGGAGATCAAGCTCACTAAAGACGATGAAGCCGACTCCGTGGATAGTTTTAAATATCGAGGTATAATTAGTAGTTTACTTTACTTAACTGCTAGTAGGCCCAATATTATGTTTAGTGTTTGTTTATGTGCTCGTTTTCAAGAAAATCCTAAGACTATCCATTTAGAAGCCGTTAAGCGTATATTTAGATATATTAGAGAAACTAGTCACTTAGGATTATGGTATCCGAAAAGAACCAGAATAAAAACTATAGTTTTAGCAAGACTCCAACCACTCTGTATCGATCAAATTGATCGTAAAAGCACTAGTGGTGTTTGTACGTTCATGGGATGTTGTTTAACATCTTGGTTTGCTAAGAAACAAACGGCCCTTGCTATCTTCACGACCAAAGTCGGATACGTCTCAGTCGGGAAGGCATGCCAATGAGCACTATAGATGAAACAAGCTCTCATCAACTACAGCATACGCCTCGACGACGTTCCAATTCTATGCGATAATAAAGGCGCCATAGACTTATGTAAAAACCCGTACAACATTCGAGAACTAAACATATAGAAATATGTCACCACTTTCTACGCGATAATGTTTAAAAGTGCAACATTTCTATCGAGAAAGTTGCATCTGAGGATAATATAGCCGATATATTTACTAATTATTTAAGATTAGGATTAGAAATGATAGAACTTATCATGGATAGTGATTCTCCATCATCTCAAAAATAATCTTAAGCGGAAATTTAATGAAGCAATTAATCATTATTCAAAAGATGTTAATTCTCATTACAAGTTCCAATTACAAAACTTTCGATCGTGAACATAATCGAGATTAGAATTTTATTAGATTAAGAAGATATCAATAAAATGGCCATAGATATTCTCAAAATCTACATGTAAGGTCAATACATGAAAATTACAAAATCAATTAAAAAGGACGAAAAGAACAATCATCTAATTGCAACTCACACTTATGTTGACGATGTTTTGTTGAGTCCAAATGTTCACAAATGATTGTGTTATTAGTAATGGTCAAACTTATGCTAAAAGATAACACAAATGCAAAAACTCCAGTATGATCGACTACTTGAAATTCATCAGGAAATTCCATGACAATTCATGATTTGTTCCAAACTTAGATTCGAACTCCGAAAATAAATCAATACTCCTAATAAGTATAAATAACATACTACAATTGCAAAGAACACAACACCATAACTCCATGCCTAAAAATCAATTTGTCCATATTTAAGAGACACTTTCTGACCAAAGATCCACATAAGGAGAT
Source organism: Tanacetum coccineum (assembly GCA_026074375.1). NCBI lineage: Eukaryota > Viridiplantae > Streptophyta > Magnoliopsida > Asterales > Asteraceae > Tanacetum > Tanacetum coccineum. The sequence goes on along the minus strand of BQNB010182579.1, from coordinate 7,552 downwards.
CCAAAATACGTTATTAGGTAATGAGGACCCAAGTGTCACAGATCACGGTAAATAACTGATTTTTGAACATATTGGGACAACAGCATTATTAAATAACACACCCACTAACTTAAACACTAAAACCCCTAAACAGAACATCACTACAAGATCGTAATTGGAGCTAAAAACATAGCAGTATCATCAACTAATCATCAATGCTATAAAACTATTTACTAAGGTGATTTCATCTTATTTTTCTATTTAATTACGTATCTAAAGGGTTTTGAATTTTGATCAAATCATATAATTTTGGGCTTTTAAAGTTTCTTTGTATTTTCTTACAATTAGAACTATGATATAACAATGTATAACTACTTTGATACTCAAAAAGCATAATTGGAGCGATTCGCCAAGAATCAATTTTCGACAAAAACCCCAAGTTATGATTTTTACTTCTAAGAACTTTTCAAAACAAAAGTTGTTTAACTACATTGTTAATACAAAGCAAAAACTTTTTTTTTCATGCATTAAGACTCTCGAATGTATATACGTAATGCTTAACTCATAAGCATTGTTCGATTCATTCATTTAGAGCAATATCAAACATAGGTTGTGCAATAAGGTTTGCTTATTATTATTACACTATTTTCATTTTGTTAGAGTCAAGCAAACCGCACACCCACATCAAATGAACATAAACACGTTTACATCTTATTTTTCACTTATTGAGTCATTGTTATTTACTTATAGGTGAAATCACAAACATAAATTGTAACCTTTGCCCTTTTTGTGTTCTGAATATTTCATTTATAGTCCTTTGACTATTTGACTTTGGTCAGTTTATTCAGATATTATACCGTGTTGACGGTGGTGATTTTGATTATTGGAGATGAATTATTGTTTTCTTGTGAAAATATACCTTTTAGAGTATTATTGTGTTAATTGGGTATTTCGGGTGGTTGACCCGGAATTTTCGAGAAATGCCAAAAAACGAGTCTGACACGTCCGTTAATGTCCAAATGAGTTTTTAAAGGGTTTAAAGTGAAAATATGGCAAGTAAATACTCTAAGTTATTGGAAAAGTATTTTTAAAGTGAATAAAAATGCTAAGTAACTTTGGGAGTATTTTACGGTTGAGTTTTATGAGCTTTTAAGTGATCCCGACACAAAAAGAAAGGCTCGAGTCCCCTTTGGATTCCATGGCCGGTCAAAATAAGTCAAGGGAGACAAGGTGGCTTAATCTTAGCTAACCTTGTACAACAAACGTAAAAACACATAAAGATGTGCTTTCCACTACCTTATGTCTCAGAATCATATCATGATCAAAAAATAAAAACACTACTAAGTGAGTGCTTGTTGTTTCCTCTCCGCCACCAACCACCACAAACGACCATACATTTTCCAACTTTGGTCGAGAACGTGACATTCTAAGTTGATACGAGTGTTTGGGTATTCATCTAAACAACGTTTGGGTTGTCCGATTCGTGTCGAAATCTACAAATTTAAAGATTTTTTTTTTGTAAGTTTTCAAAATTAAATTATTCTTTGTCTTTTTGGGTTTGTTTTGATGCATAGATGTTAGTTTGTACAAGTTGATCGTCATGAAAAATCGATTTTGGAAAAGAAACGAAAGAAAATGGTATTTTGGTTCGTGGTGTTATAAAAAGAAAGAACATGGGATTTTGTAGTTTTGATGATTGTGGTCGTGATAGGATTGAATAATATAATATGTATGCAGATAGCATATTATGGATAGATAAGCTTGTATAACTTATTGCGGGCTTATTTTTAAGCATTTATTGACTTATTTTGGGCTTATATGGCCACGTGATTTTTCAAAATCACTAAAAAAGTGATTTTGATTATTTTCGTGATATGGCATATGTTTGTGGACTATTTTTGAGGCTTATGGTAGTAACCAAATGCGATACGTAACTTATTAGCTTATTATTCAAGCTAATATAAGTTATTTAAGACTATGGCTCGCGGGCCCAATAAGTCTAATTAAGCCAGAAGCTTAGTGGGAGGGCTTTATTGTGGTCTAGATTAATTTCTACATATTAGTATGAGCTAATAATATGTTGTTGGGTCCCCTTGGTTTGACATGGATCGTATTTTTGGACTTATAAATACCATAAGGAGCCCTTATTGGCCTTAAAGCCCAATATGCGATATTTGGTTATTTTAAGAGTTTTGACGGACTTTTTGAAAGTGAAATGTATTTACGAAGTGATATTGATCGTTATTTTGGGGAAAACGTTTTAGTAGACGTTAAAGTTTGATTTTTGGAATTATTGTCGGAAATTGTCGAAATTGTGAAAAATATTTTGAATTCAGGTTTGAAACCTTAAAACGTTGTATGAGTTGTATGGGTCATAAGCGAAATTTCAAAAAAAGATTATACTTAGAAAATATAACCTTGAAAGCACTGACTTTTGATATTAAATAATAAAATATTATTTTATTATTTTATTTATTCAATAAATTCACTAAAAGATGAAAAATATAATTTTTCCTGAAACTTCTCTAAGATGTTTATTAGGAGTAAACATTTCATTTTTAACTTTATTATGATTATTTTAAGGTAGCTAAGGTTACCGAATGGACTTATCGAAATATATTTATAATTATTTTATTTAGAATATTTACTTTTTAAATACTTGCTCTAATTTCCTTTAAATAGTATAAGTATGTGATACGGAACTATCGGATTGATATGATTATGGAGTATGTCGTCAACTATTACACCACTAAGTTGTTTTGAGTACTTGTACAACGCGTCTAAAACTCTATGCATCAAACGTGAAAATTGTTTTGGAGATGAATGATTAAATGGGACATTAACTGGACTAGGTCGTGTGCGGGCGTTGTTGCATTTGCTTGAGTAATTGAGAGTTGGTTGCTAAAGACTTGCTTAATGTGAGTTCTCATAGCCTCACTTTTTACCGTTTTCCATTGGGAGAAAATGATACTCAAATGAGTTTTAAAATGTTTTGAATTGAACTGTGCAATATAGTTTTTGTTTTTTGGGACAAGTTATGTACTTATAACTGGCTATGTGAATATATGTGATAGATTTTACTATCATTTACTTGTTTGGCATGACAAGGGGATGTGATTGATAAACTAGCATGTACAAGTTTGTGCATGTGTCACGCGCGAACTCACCCCTTAAAACCTATCTATAAATGATATAAATACACCAAGGGACGAAATCACGCGAGATCAAGAAAACCGGAAGCAGTATAGGGTGTCTCCGGGTCGTTATGTCCCAACGAGGCTAGAATGGAAAATCGCAAGACGATTGATGTCTTGTATTTGAATGTCACAAGGAATGATTTGGCACTAAAACTGATAAAAATAAGCAAAAGCACATAAAAATAGCAAAGAGAATAAGCTAGAACAAGAATCAAAACTTAGGAATGACAAAAACATTTTAAAACTTTAAACTAAGACACAAATAAGCTCAAATAAACTTAAGACAAGTTAAATGAGCTAACCTAACTCTAAATAAGCAACTACAAAAAGCAATTAAGCCAACTTAAACAAGTTAAACACAACAGTACTAATAACAGTACTAACAGTTTTAACTACCAGTACTAACTTGGAGTTAGTACTGCTAGGCTAAAGTTAGTACTGTTAAGCTTAAGTTAGTACTGCTAAGCTTATAAAACACAAAGAAGTAAGAAATAAGCAAACAAGCTAAAACAGATAATTAACTATCCCTAATAAGCACTTAGTAAAAGGAATAAGCAACTAGAATAAACTAAAATGACAAATAAGCTAAAAAGCTACAAACTGATAAACTATTGAGAAATCTTTAAAAAGGAAAAGAAGCTTAAATAAGCACACAGTAAAGGAAAATGGTTTAATCTACTCTAAAAAGCTAAGGAAATCTTAAACAAGCTGAAATAATAAGCTTATAAGCTAAAATAAGCAAACAGTACTAACAGTTTTAACTGACATTGATCTAACTTAAGTAGTACTAAGCTGATTGTAAGTTAATACTGTTAGTGTAAGTTAGTACTGTTACCTTTGAAATCCAGGAAAATGAACTAGCAGTACTAACTTGGAGTTAGTACTGGTAGCTTTAAGTTAGTACTGCTCCAAAAGTCAACTAGCAGTATTAACTTATAACTAACAGTTTTAACAAGTAAACTAACAGTACTAAGCAAAATAAGCACTAAACAAACCAGATAAATCACAATAATCAGTTCTAACAATCAATAAGAAAAACAAGAAAAAAGAGACACTTACACCACCCTTGCTCAAAACAGGGTCAAACAATGAATCTACAAGCTCTAGCTTGTATTAAACAAGCTAGTGAGAGTCCATAAGCCCATCCAGAACTGGCTTATCATCCAATAAATAAGCTTTGTGTATTTTAGAGTGATACTTATGACTTTCCTTAACACTTAACTATTTATTTTACTTATGAAAACAGCGTTATGAGTAACTGTGTTGAGAAGGCTTTTTGAACACAAAACAATATGCTTAAGAAACTTAACACTGTTATTGTAAATTGACTTAAAAACTTCAAACTTGCATTAATCTTGAAAGTGTTACAAAGATGAAAGTAAAAGCTGTAAATGACTTGAAACAAACTGAAAATAAGCTAAATTATTTTTAAGATTAAAAGCTAAAAACTAACATGCCTCAAAGGCTTACAAAATCCTATTTATAGCCGAACTCTTATACTCTTGGACTTGCAGCTGTAGCTTCTTTTGAGAGCAAAAACGAAGTGTGCTTGTTGTGTGAGGAGAGTCTAAAGCAAATCCCAGCCTTTGATTTCTTTTGAGCTTCTTTGGAGACAATCTCAGCCATTGAAAAGGTGAGGGATTGCCAACATGGCTTTTATACAACTGGGATGGGTTAGTAGGATGGATGAAATGATTTTGGCTAGGGTGTCGAGTGGATTTGCAGGGGAGAAGGTATGGGAGGACATACAAGTTGTAACTGGGATTGATGGGGCGGGAAAGAAGACTTTTTGGGGAAGTAGCAGTTTTGGTCCCCTAAAGTCTTATAACTTAAATGTAATCTCTGCCCGGTTGGCAGTTATAGCCCTTGTCTTTCTCTTTTGCAATACAACTTGAGGTTTTGGCAGTTTTAGCCCCTCAAGTTGTATTTTCTTCATTTTGATGACTTTATGCTTTTGCCCTTTCCACTCCGTGCTTGGATTTGTTTGTCTTTGGTTTTCTTTTTGCTCTTTTTCTTGAATATCCGTTTCCTGCACAACACAAAAGCAAAACATACAAATACAATGTATCTTTGGTACGTTTATATTCATTTAAGTCCGCTTAATATAGAAAATGGTATGTGTATTTAAACACATATCAAAATCCCCCATACTAAGGTATTGCCGTGTCCTCACGCAATGTTATGAAGTAAATACTCAACGAAAACTAAGAATCTAGGCCCCCCCTCGACTAATTACCTCGAAAAGTAGCAAAGTGTTCGTCAAGGGGAACTAAAGAATCAATAGCTTCGACGAGTCCCGTTTTCACCATTTTTTATATGTACACTAACTATCACTAATATTTTTGGATTTTCTTTTCCTTTTCTTTTCTTAACTAACATGCTCGACTTCCTTTATTTTATCAACATTGGGATCATAGAATGAGAAGCGTCCATAGAATAATCTACGGAATGTCCTGACGGATAAATTCATCGTCCCCGATTTTTCACTAGATCCAAACCAAGCAATTAAACAAGATCATTTGTCAATATAAGTCTAAATGTTAAGCACTCATACTTATGACTTGTGAACTTTTAACTCCCAACATGGATATATGATTTAAATGTGTGTACTCATTTTAAACATCAACCATAGGATCAACGTAATTTTCATAGTCGTAATTCGAGATGAAATCACGACTCAAAGCACCACTTATTAGAACCTTGTAACATGATTTAAAAGAACGAAAATTTTTTACTGTAAACTTTTTGCATCTTTCTTTATCATCATAATCATAAGTTCTTAAAGCTAGAAATGCGTTGCTTAGTTTGAACACCTACCTAGGCCTCGCTCCCTAGTAGGATATCACAACCAACGACCGGTGTTCTTAGTTTGAAAACCCACCCCGTTGCTAGCGTAGTGGGAAATCACATCAACACCTTCTTCCTAATATGGCTAAGGATAGGTGTCTTAGTTTGAACCCTCACCTAGACCTCGCTTCCTGGTGAGATATCACAACACACCAAATCCCTAGAAGTAAAGATGTCTTAGTTTGAACCCCCACCTCGTGGTTAGCGGAGTGGGATATCACGACACATCTTTTACTTGCTCCATATACTCAAATGTATGCTTCATTGGCATAATTTTAATATTCATGCATTTTTGCATTCATATTTCATTCATGCTTCTTTGGCATTTTAACTTTCAATTTACTAAGAACAGAGAAAACTCGTTTTAAAGAATCAAGTTACAAATTTGAAGCTTTTTCTAAAAACATCGATTGACTTAGTTGAATTGAAATGAGCACGTATGATTAGGCGGATTAAAAGCTAATGGGAGAAAAAGCCACAAGTTACTCATATAAGCTTTAGAAGAATCTTGCTTTAGCACATAAACTTATATTTAACTTTATCACTTCTTGTTCTTCACCTTGTGAAAGCTTAGCCTACAATTGAGGAACTAGCTAGGGCTCAACACGCCCGATCGAGTCAAAAATTATTCTCATTCTACCCACTAGGAAAGTCGAAACTGTGACAAAACACTTATTTTATTTTTGAAAATTTTTAATTAATTTTTTTTTTTTGACTTTAAAAACTTGTGGTGGTAAAAACGGGATTACGTGACAACAACGGTTGCAGGCAATAATCAAATCGAAGATCCCCCCCATACTAGAACTAAACATCGTCCTCGATGTTTCAAAAGGGGTACCTACGTAAATCTAAGGCCGTTTATTAAGTGTGCCAAAAGATAAAACGTTAGTCGATTAGATTTGGATACTGGATTCCCAAAATGAAGCTGAGGATGTGAAACTCGAGTGATCGGAGGACAAAACCGCGAGCACGAGAGTCATCACAATCCGGGCAATCCTGGACCTTAAACCACAAAACATACAGACACGAAAGAGGCGAGCCTCATCACAACACAAAACACTTATTAGCATACAGAAAGAAGATAGACTGGATAAGCATGGGTTGCCACCCACGAAGCGCCTTGTTTTTGTTAACCGAGTCACAAGCTCGACTCGACCCCGAATTCATTGGTCCATGGGGAAGCAAGTGGAAGATAAAATCATCATCGGACTTTCATTCAAGCAGTTTGGATAAACATTGAATTTCATGAAAGTTCCACTCCGATTAGATACATCCGGCATAAAAAAATGATAAATTGAGATGTCGGGATAAAAAATGGTATCTTCATTCCCGGTGGAGAGAAGATATGGAGAGACAACGAGATATGTGAGAAAAGTAAGAAAGATCCATACAACATAAGCGAAGAGAGAAGATTGGTCATCCTCTAATGATACATTCACGTTAGTCGTAGACACATTCTTACGAATCCCGGGGTCAATAGAAGTCAAATCTCCCGGATCGGGCTCAATTTTAAATTTGAAACATTCAAG
>BQNB010182578.1:0-12487 GCA_026074375.1 Tanacetum coccineum | reverse complement strand
CTATAAAGCATTAATAAGTCCTTGTTTAGAGCAGAGGACTAGGTATGTTTACTCTTTTTATTTTAGCTTAATTTCTAGTCAGCTTATTTAACTGCTTATTTTTGCTTATTCTCTGCTTAGTTGTGCTTATTTAGTCTTATATTAGCTTAATGAATTCAGTTTATAGTATAGTTTAGCTTGTTTTATGTTTAAATAGAATATGTCCATTTTTAGATAAAATTGCTTATTAGTCTAGCTTATTATTTAGTGCCTATTTCTATTAGATTTATGCTTATTAGTCCTTAATAATGTTAGTGTTAGAAACAAGAAAAGTATCGGTCACTTCCAAGTTGTAATAGTCTTAGCCCGTAGTTTGTTATATGATTAGTCTAGTAAGCTAGTCTGGCCCAAGGCCCATGAAAATCTCGTTAAGGCCCATGGTCGGCCATGTATGTAGTATATATACCCTCTCCATGCCTTGGAGAGGGTGGTTGGTTAGTTGGTTGTTTCATTTCTCATTTCATACACATATAATATTATCATCCATTTCATGTTACTTTCTCTCTCTAGAAACTCTCCAACCCACTTCTCTCTCTAGTTCTTGTATAATATTAAAGATTACTAGTATTCTTCAATTGGTATCAAGAGCCATGGAGTGGTGTGTTTAGTTTTTGTGTTTGTCTTTTGATTTGTGTTCAAAACCTTTACAAAGAACAAAATCTTGATTTAAAATTTTTCGGCTTAAAAACCTTAAAGTTGTCATTTTTCTTGTTCCTATAGGGTTAGTAACACTAGTTGTACAAGATTTTTTGCAAAAAACCAATCAAAAATGTGTCTTTTTGAGTTTTGAAAATTTGGGTTTCGTCTCAGTTACAACCGAACTAGTCTTGTCTGTTGGAACCGAACTAGAAGATCGAACGAGTTAACCGAACTAGTTAACCGAACCAGTGGAACCGATCTAGTTGATTTTAGTTGTAACCGAACGAGTTGTTTTAGTTGTAACCGAACGAGTTGTTTTAGTTGGAACCGAACGAGTTGTTATTAGTTGGAACCGAACTAGTTGATTTTAGTTTGAACCGAACTAGTTTTCTGTAGTTGGAACCGAACGAGTTGATTTTAGTTGGAACCGAACGAGTTGATTTTAGTTGGAACCGAACGAGTTGTCATTAGTTTGAACCGAACTAGTTTCCTCCTTTGACAATCGAACTAGCTAACCGAACTAGTTAACCGAACTAGTTAACCGAACGAGTGAACCGAACCAGTTTAGTTAATTGGCACCGAACTAGTTAACCGAACTAGTTAACCGAACGAGTGAACCGAACTAGTTTAGTTAATTGGAACCGAACTAGTTTACTGAAGGAGAGAACCGAACTAGTTTTATTCATTGGAACCGAACTAAACAAGATTCATTGGAACCGAACTAAACTAACTTCTTTGACAACCGAACCAATCAAGTTGTTTGAGAACCGAACTAGTCACTTTCCAATTAAAACCTATCAACTCAAATTTCTAAATTATACGGTTATTTCTTTGACTTGTAAAATCCCGTGAAACATTAACTTGTTTTCCCGGTTTTGTCGAGAATTGTAAAATCCCGTGTAGTTTCAAGAATTATTTCAAGACTCAACAACCACACATTCAAACACAATTTCTTTCTACCACCGATCGATCAATTAGTAATCTTTTTGATACCAGCACCATTTAATATTAATACTCATTTTCAGTTTTAAGCTTAACAGCTTATTTGATTTTTTAGCAGCTTATAGGTTTAGCTTTTTGGAGTCATTTTTTCCTTATAAACCTTTAGGAATGTGTTTAGTATTTTTATAAATTTTTTAAAATTTTTAGAATTAAGTTTAGTATTTTTAATTTAATTTTTAGTATTATTTAGTTTAAAAATAGTTTTAATTAGATTAAAAAGTCCAAAAAATATTTTCTGTCTTTTAAAAATTATTTTAAGTCATTTAGTTTAAGAAATTTGCATTTTGAGTTTTTAGAATTTAATTTGTCATTTTTAGTTAATTATTTAGTTTATTTTAGTTTTTAATTGATTTAAATATCGTTAGGTTTTTAAATTTCTTTAATTTTCTAGTTTAGCGTGCCTTTACATGCTTTCACTTTGCGTTATTAGATTTAGAAATCAAAATCCAAAACTTAAATGACAATCAAGCTCGATTTACAACATGAACGTTGAATGGAAATTCACCTCTCACCAAGGAGAACGATACCCGTGTTGATTACTTATTATTTTTTCCTAAGAATAATTTTTATGAACACTTTTGCTTATTGTATATGTATTATAATATATATATATATATTATATATATATAATATAATAAATATATATATATAAAAAATATTTATATAAATTAATATATATATAAATATGTTGAGGTGTTATTGTTTTTGATACGTATCTAAACCGACATAACAAAATGGCGTTGGGCGCCGTTTTGCCGGGGAGAGGTGTAGCGATTTTTACGGGATTGTTCGTGTTCGAGCCTTGAAGATCCATTCCCCCCCGTGAAAGTTTTTGTTTTATTTTTATATAAAAATACAAAAATATTTTATACTTCTATTTTATTTTCTTTTATTTTAATATTGAATAATAACCTAGTGTTTAATTGCAAAAAGTTTTTCCAAAATCGGCCCACCTTTAAATAAAACACACTATAAGATAGGGTCTAAAGGAGGGTCAATTCCTACGAACTTCGACCCGAAAGGAGAAGGTTTTTTAAAACGCTTCGCGCTTACCCGCTCATCCGCTTCTTTGTGCGTTTTTCTAAAGAGCTACCGTGCACCTTTTACTATCGGTTACCAAAAATATTTTTCTTTCTTTAATTTCTTTTCCTTATGTATTATTTTAAAAATCTATAAATATTCTTCTCTATCCTCTTATTTGTTTAATTCTTATTCTCTCAACCCTCTTATCCGATAATTCTTTAACATGTCTTGGTTTTCGAGGTGCTCGTAGTGTGGAGGTCCGTTTAACGGTAGAAATTGTCGGCGTTGTACCAATGTTGTTTCGAAAGACGAGTTTGTCCATAACCCTGATCCCATTTCAAATGATGAAACACTCGATTTTTTCTACCCACCTTCACAGCCCAAAACATCTTCGTTCGACCAATTTCATTGTTTTGGGTGTGGAGATCCGTTAGAAGATGGTGTACGTTGTCAACAATGTACTTGCAAGTGGTGTGGATATAATCTTTAAAGGAGGATTTTGTTTGTATTGCGCTTCAAGAAATGGAAATTCATCCATTGATGCTCCTAATCGAACTCTTTCAATGATCCTCCAAACGTTTTCACCTACCATTCACAACCCCAATCCGAATCATACTCGTGTGAATTATGTGGAAACGACGCTCATTATGGTTATGATTGTCCTCTACGGGTACCGCTTGTCTATGAGCATGAACCGGGCTACGATAATTATTATCCACAAACAAGAATTTCACATGTAGTTTTTCCACAACAATATCCTTAATATTGCGAAAATGTGGGGTCCTCATGAAGATTATCAATGTCAACCGTGGCATCAAAACTACTCTGAGCTTAACCCTTGCTATGATTCTAATTCTTACGGTTTTGACCAACCCTCGCAGTATTCCATCGATCATCAGCCTCAGAGAATCAAGAAGACCCTGTAATCAGACAAATGATGAATGATGTTCTTAAAGCTGTGCAATCCTTGGTTGAAAAGTTATGTCAACAAGAGCAGGCAGCTAATCTTAGTACTCATACTCCAGCCTATTCCGAACGTTTTAATTTATTTTAACGATGAAGACAAATGATTACAGGGAAGTACTATTCCATTAAAATAATTTTTTTTCATTACCTCCGTCTATTGCAATCACACCCGTCTTACCAATTGAGGATTCCAAGGACTCTCTTATCATGGGGATGAGGATCTTAGCACTATTCCTGAAAAGGAATCAGACGAATTCATAAAGTCTAGTGTTGAGGACCTTGTTCCAATCCCAAGTTAGTCCAAGGATACGTCCGACAGTGATAGTGAGTGTGATTTTCCTTTTTGTGATAATCTTGTAACTTTCTTTAATCCTCTCTTCGATACTAATAATGATTTTACCTTTAGTGATGACAAGTCACTTCCTGAGGAGGATGTTCTGAAGGAAAATTTTAAAATTATATTCTAGCCCCATCTTTGAATTGTATGACAAGTACATCTCTAGTGACGTAAATTCTCTTTTTAATGAGGTATTAGAGGACATCGAGAGTGAGGACTCCTATGTTTCTAAACTTGATGAGCCAGATTTGCTAGTCACACCTCTTTCCAAGCTTAATGAGGATGAGTGTTTTGACCCGGGAGGTGATTTCGTTTTGGAAGAAATCAAAGCTTGTCTTACAAGTGATTCCATTCCACCGGGAATTGATGATGACGATTTTGACCCGGAGGGAGACATTCTTCTACTTGAGAAGTTATTAAATGATGATCCATCATCTCCTTTTCCTCCGAAAGAACTTAATTTTGAGGAATTTAAAGTAATAAAATCTGATGTTTCTATGGATTTTAAGGACGATTATTATGACTCGGAGGGAGACATAATCTATCTTGAGAGTTTGCTTATTAAGGACACTATTCCTAATCTCCATCCCGAGGTGTTTTAAGATCATGACCCAAGAGCTTAGAAGAAACCTTGATAAAGATAATTTTGAAGAATAATTGTCAAAGTTACAAACCTGGGATTTGGGAGATAATGTTGATTCCTCCAACATATGTGAATATACCCTTTGAGGGAACGCCATTATCTTCCCTAACATATGTTATCTGAATTTTATACTTCCTTATTTCACCTAAACCGGTGCATCTTCTCTTCCTCTCTCCTCCGGGAATGAGGATATCATTTTTGACCCCGGGATCTCCGCTTTTCATTTTTCTTCTCTAGAGCCGGTGTCATATGAAAGTCCGATGGAAGTTTGCTCTTCCACATGTTTTAATCCCTAATATCACGATGATATGAGGAGAGTCAAGCTAGAGACTCGCACAAAAACAAGCGCTTCTCAGGAGGCAACCCGTGTTTTCTATTTTTTTTCTATTTTCTAATAAGTGTGACGTGAGGAGGCTCGCCTATTTCCTTTCTCGTGTTTTATGTCCAGGATTGTACGGATTATGAAGACTCTCGTGCTCGTTGTTTTGTCCATCGTTCACATCGTCTTAAAATCCTTTATGCATCTTTATATATGGTAATACTGATATCCTAGATCTTATTGACTAACGTTTATCTATTAGCATAATTAATAAACGACTTTAGATTTGTGTAGCGACCCTTTATATTAGGATTATGCATTGACTTTAGTATGGGGGTGGCAGTCTCACATTGAGGACAATGTTTAGTTCTAGTATGGGGGTATCTTTTGATTTGATCTTGCTTGCGTTTTCCTTGTCTTTACATAACCCCGTTTTGCCACCAAAATTTCAAAAATATTTGATTTTATGCTAAAATTTTAAAATTTTCAAAAATAAAATAAGTGTTTTGACACAAAATTTTGACTTTCCGTTGGTGAGAATGAGAATAAATTTTGACTTGATCGAATCGACATGTGCGCTCTAGGGCTTGCCCCTTAACTAATATACAATTAAAGCTTATGCTAGTCTTATTTTAAACACAATGAAGCTTGTAAAACCGAATTCCTAGCTTGAAAAAGCAAGAGTTTGCAAGTTTCCATATAAGACTTAAAATACAAAGCTTGTTTTTACTAGACTGAAGCCATTCGCGGATCTTTTTATAAGATTTTAAAATTTTGCGAAGAACGAAAAAAGATAGAATTTATATAGGTAGATGGCTAAACGTAGAGAAGTTGGAATCTCTTTATGAGCTCATAGAGGTAACTTGTGTTTTTTGCTCACATCAGTCTTATAAACGATAATATATTGTTAAATAAATAAAGTTACTTTGGTTTTTGCGATTCTTAGTTTAGATCCCTTCGTAGAGATTCCTTCTGGTGAAAGTAAGGTACACATCGAGGTTTTGTCAGTGTTGTGGGGAAGTGTTGTGGGGAAATAAGCTACCGATTCTTGACGGCTCGCTACCGTTGTCTAGGAAGTTAAAAGACCACATGACTTGAAATTTGGCTATAATAATAATAAAATAAACCGAATCCGAAATAAGACTTCTGGATCATGGTCGGCTCGCATACCGATGTGACAGTCGTTTAAAAAGGTGTTGAAGGAAAATAATAATAATAATAAAAATAATAAAAACGTGGGCGTGATAAAAGTTACTGTCTTTGGTCAGTTCCACTGCCGATAGTGGCATCGTTCAAAGAAGGCCCATATGTAAGAAATAATAAATCCAAGACTAAAAATCAGTTGCTGCAACTGTCAGGTTCACATCCCGATGTTGCAGCCTTCAAAAAGGTCGAGGAAATTACCAAGGTCGAAATAAGACTACTGGCTCTTGTCGGTTAGGACGCCCGATGTGTCAGTTGTTTAAAGGACCGAGGTTTAATAATGTTGCAAAAATAATAATAACAATAAAGCCAAATTTCGACTCCGGGGTTATCTAAATAAAGTCTCCGTCTCTGGACTCGTAGTTGAGTTGTTTCGGATGAAATAAAAAGGATAACCCCTAAATCATGCGAAATTAGAACCTTAATATGGACCTTATTCTCACCATATCGTCTCTTTAGGAAAGGATTTCAAACTAATTGTGGTCTAAACGGGGTTTACTTTATATGAATAAGGCCATAATTTATTTGTCACAAATAAAATAAATAAAATTCTTAGAGGATTTAGGAATAAAGGAGCGGAAAGTAACTTTGCGTACACAATTAGCATTTATGAGTAGTGTTAGCATCTTAACTTGTATTTAACAATGATTTCATTTTTAAGCTTGGTTTGGGGCAGGTGAAAAATCGAGGACGATGAATTTATCCTTTTGGACACTATTTAAAAGTGTTTCTTGTTCCGTGATCCTAAAAGTTATTATTAAATAATGAAAGTCGAACATGTTGTCACTTGTGGAAAATATAAATATATATATATATATATTACAAGAAATGGTAAAATATGAGGCGTTTACCAAAACTAGTGATACTATCCCCATATATGAACACTTAGCTACTTTTGAGGTAATTAGTTTAGGGGAGAATTGAAATTTTTGGTTTTAAGCGTGTATATATACATTGCGTGAGGACACTAAGTACAATAGCAAAAGTATGGGGGATTTTTGATATTGTGTTTTATTCCCCATATCATTTATTCTTACTAAAATAATCTTAAATAACCAAAAATACATAAAACTGCATTGTATATGTGTATTTGGTGATTTGGTAGATTTGTGCATTATCGGCTATATCAAAAAGTGACAAAAACGAATCTAAAAAAGACAAAATCGAGCCTGAGATTAGAAGAGCGTGAGAAAAACAAAGCCGAAGGCATATTCATTTTTAATGGGCCAACCTGTACCCATTGTGTGGGCCGGGTCAGCCCATTAACACTTGAATGGTATTAACCTTTTTTGTCAAAATAATATAAGTCTAATATCCAAGTCCATTAAAACCCTTATCATTTCATAATAAAAGCCCATGATACAAAAGCCCAAACCACACAAAAAAACCTGGTCCAAGTCAAAATCATTAAGTCGGGTCAAAGTTACTATTCATCCTCACTTTCCCTCTCTTTTACACCGTACTACAACCAACACAGGGTAGAATTCCATTCACCCACACACTCTAATCCCATCTAAGAAGCACGCAAATACTCTAACACAATTTTGGCCACACTGGCAATCCTGAGCAACCTTATTGGCTTAGAAGACGTGTAAGAGGATCTAAGGGCTTAGATTGGTGGATTTGGAATCAAGGGCTTAGATGAATGCTTCAAGGACGCTCCTTAGACTCTAGAAGGCTCCTCTCCCTGCTATAAATAGAGGGAGAAATCACACAGTAGAGAGATCTAGCTTAAGTAGTTTTTAGTAGCTTATTTAGTGTAGTTTTAGCTTATTGTCTCTTTATTAATGTAATTTCCTTTTAAAAAAAAGAGCCTTGAATCTCTATTAATCAATAAAAGTTCAGTTTTACTTTGAAATTGGTGTTGTATACATTATTTTTTATATGCAAATTACGAAAAATGTCTTTAAATAAACTTAATAAGCTCAATAAGGCTACTCTATCACTAATAAGCTGAGTTTTCATTCTTTAGCTTTCTAAAAGCTAACTGAATATGCATTCATTCAAATCCACGCTCAAATATTGAATAAACCAGCTTTTTTTTGAAAAAAGCCAAATGTTGAAGGGCTGTATTCAGAGCTTATTCTTTATAAGCAAGCATGTAGAAAATCTCTATAGAGCATTAATAAGTCCTTGTTTAGAGCAGAGGACTAGGTATGTTTACTCTTTTTATTTTAGCTTAATTTCTAGTCAGCTTATTAAACTGCTTATTTTTGCTTATTCTCTGCTTAGTTGTGCTTATTTAGTCTTATATTAGCTTAATGAATTCAGTTTATAGTATAGTTTAGCTTGTTTTATGTTTAAATAGAATATGCCCATTTTTAGTTGAAATTGCTTATTAGTCTAGCATAATGATAAGGTGTCCTATTTCTATTAGATTTTATGCTTAAAAGACCTTCAATAATATTAGTGGTTGAAACAGAAAAGTATCGGTCACTTCCAAGTTGTAAGTAGTCTTATCCCGTATTTGATATATGATTAGTCTATAAGCTAGTCAGCGCCCAGGCCCCTTGAAAAGCCCCGTTAAGGCCCCATGGCCGTCCAAGAATATGTATAATACCCTCTTCATGCCTTGGAGATGGTGTTGGTTGTTAGTTATTTCATTTCTCATTTCACACACATATAATATTATCATCCATTCCATGTTACTTTCTCTCTCTAGAAACTCTCCAACCCACTTCTCTCTCTAGTTCTTGTATAATATTCAAATATTACTATATTCATCAATTGGTATCAAATCCATGGAGTGAGTGTTTATGTTTTTCGTTTGTCTTTTGATTAGTGTTCAAAACCTTTACAAAGAACAAAATCTTAATTTAAAATTTTTCGGCTTAAAAACCCTTAAAGACGTCATTATTCTTGTTCCTATAGGGTAGTAACACATATTGTACAATATTTTTTTGCAAAACCAATCAATAAAAAAATGTGTCTTTTTGAGTTTTGAAAATTTGGGTTCGTCTCAGTTACAACCGAACTAGTCTTGTCTGTTGGAACTGAACTAGAAGATCGAACGAGTTAACACCGAAACGAGTTTAACCGAACACAGTGGAACCGATCTAGTTGATTTTTAGTTGTAGATCGACGATTGTTTTAGTTGGAACCAAACGATTGTTTATTAGTTAAAACTAAACTAGTTGATTTTAGTTTGAACCGAACTAGTTTTCTGTAGTTGGAACCGAACGAGTTGTTTTTAGTTGGAACCGAACGAGTTGATTTTAGTTGGAACCGAACGAGTTGTCATTAGTTTGAACCGAACTAGTTTCCTCCTTTGACAATCGAACTAGCTAACCGAACTAGTTAACCGAACTAGTTAACAACCGAACGAGACCAGTTTAGTTAATTGGCACCGAACTAGTAAATCCGAGACTAGTTTAGTTAATTGGAACCGAACTAGTTTACTGAAGGAGAGAACCGAACTAGTTTTTATTCATTGGAACCGAACTAAACAAGATTCATTGGAACCGAACTAAACTAACTTCTTTGACAACCGAACCAATCAAGTTGTTTGAGAACCAAACTAGTCACTTTCCAATTAAAACCTATCAACTCAAATTTCTAAATTATACGATTATTTCTTTGACTTGTAAAATCCCCGTGAAAAAAAACATTAACATTGTTTTCCCCCCACACCCCGGTTTTGTCGAGAATTGATAAAATCCCGGTGGGGGGGGGGTAAAAGATTCAAGATTAATTCAAGACTCAACAAGCCACAACATTCAAACATAATTTCTTGTCTCTGCCACCGATCGATCAATTAGTAATTCTTTTTGATACCCACTTTCAAAATGCGACTCTTGCTGAAAATACATCTCTCGGGTGGTGACAATAAACGACCGATGCTTGAAAAACCATTTTGTATTGTTGAAGATATGTTGCAGAAGGATAGCAAAAGATGTCAAAGAAACTTTAAGATCAGATCAAGATTTGTCAGAGTGTTTGAATACATCCTCCATGAAGTTCAAGGAATCTACACCGAAGAAACATGAAGTTAAACAAGTTCAACAATCATGTTTAGGGGAGGATTGTTGGGAATTATACATTCCTGACTTAGTACCGTTAGTTATATACTTAGTACCGCTAGTAATAGTTAGTACTGACAGTACAAAATGTTAAGTACTGCTCAGATAGTTAGTACCGTTAGTATAAAATAGTTAGTACCGTTTAAGAGATATGCATGAGATATTATAGGAAAAGATATGCATTATCTTTTACGCGTTTTGTAAGCCAGGATTAGGGTTTTCCTTGGTGTATAAAAGGAACCCTCACGGCATAGTTAGAGATATCAGTTCATTGTCAATCTCATAGTTAGCAATCAATATAAAAGCTTAGTTATCAATATTCATTGTTCTTCTTTGCATTATAAGTTAGATTCCGCATAACTTATAGTGTTCTTAATCATTGTTTCTCCTGTAGTTTGTGTGAATCTATTCATATTAGCTACAACCCTTAACAAGGTAGTAAGATCCATATTCAAAGGGATCCACAAGTGGTATCAGAGCCTGTAGAGAAACTCTGAATAAGAAGAACCAGATCACATCTGTTTAGTAAACCCTTACTCTTTAAAAACTAATCATGTCTGGATCAGATGCTGATGCTCCACCACCACCACCACCATCACAAACACCAACACAACAAACTCCTCACACTGTTTCAACAATCAAACTTCTTATTCTCAAGAAGGGAGAATATGATATATGGGCCATGAAAATGGAACATTATTTGGCCCATACAGACTATCCTATCTGGGAAGTTATTCAAAGAGGAAATGGTCCTGTGAGTGTCTCAACTGATACAAATGAATTAATAAAGGTTCTGCCTCCCAAGACTGCAGAAGAAACTTTAGCCAGAGAAAGAGAAAGAAAAGCAAGGACTACCTTGCTTATGGCTTTACCAGAAGATCATCTTGCTAAATTTCATAAAATGACTGATGCAGAAGAGATGAGATGCAAATTCAAGATTGAAAGCGAAAGTATGATCTGCTTACAATAAAATCACAAAGCAGATGATCATAAAGATAAAGAATGCAGTCAAGAAGTGCTTGGATACAATCCTCAAAAGCTCAATCAGAAGAAACTTGAAGTTAACAAGTGAAGTTCAAGTTTAGGGGAGGATTGTTAGGAATTATGTAATCCAATTTTTACCATGGTTCATGATTTGGAGAATTTAAAGATCTCTCAACATAATGATGCATCCAAACAATGAGGATTGTTTCAAAATTTCAAATGATGCTGACAAAAAGATGACAAAGAAACAACTTAATAAACAAAGAAGTGTTTGGAAGCATCCTCCTAGTGATCAAGAAGCTTATACTGAAGAAACTTGATGTTAAACAAGTAAACATCAAGTTTAGGGGAGGATTGTCGAGAATTAAAGTTTTCATGAATTAATGATGGTGAAACAAGTTACAAGAATCAACATTAATATGAAGATACAACATTAATGTTGAGTTATTATGTTGATGAAGAGTTACAACAAGATGGAAGAACACATTAATGCTAATAGTTAGTTACATGGTTTATTAGGAAATGCATTAATGTGTATTAATTATATTGAATGGTTTGACTAGGAATTATGGAAACCATTAATAGTATTGATGTAGAATAATATAGAAAGTATTAATAGTCTTTGTAACCTACTTGGACTCCTTAATCTATAAAAGGAGGCCGTAGGGTTTAGAGAAAATAATCACTTCTAATATCATTCACACCTTAACATTAGTTATCATAGTTAGTAATCTGTAACCCTTAAAGCAGATTAATAGAAATCAAAGTTTAGTATTCATTGTTCTTCTTAATACTATTGTGTAGATTCCGCATATACAATAAGTATTCATAGTCAGTGTTTCTCTATAGTCAATATGTATTTATACAAGTTGGCTATCACCCTTAGCAGGCTACAAAGATCTGTTCAGTTTGGGACTAACAAGTGGTATCAGAGCAGGTTGCTCTTGATATCTAGGGTTACAAGGTTTTTAGTTTCGTGTTCATTATCTGTTTTTGAGTAAAAGGTGATTTTGGTAAAACTAGGGTTTTACAAACCCTAATTATGAAAACAGAAAATAAGGTATTGTTTACTGCTGTTAGTAGGATCAACGTATTCTATTGATATTAATGGCTACTATGTTGAGTCGCTTATAACAGAAAAGAGAAAACAGGTTCTATGATTTGTTTGTATTATCAAAAGCAGTAATAAAGACGAATGATGAACAATAGAAGGTGCCGATAAAGAAACTCTAAGTTCTAAAAACCAGTAGGTCTATTGGTGAGTTTGGATCTGATGTTCCTGAATGCTCAGACAATGTTTGTTGTTAGTGTTA
>BQNB010182575.1:0-12488 GCA_026074375.1 Tanacetum coccineum | reverse complement strand
ACACTTTAAGCAACTAGCAACTGTAAATTAAACTTAATCTAACATGGTAGGTTAAGGTGTAAGGGTGTAACGGCTTTTTGGGTGTAATTCTAAAAATTTACCAATTTAAATAAGTTACTCTAAATAAATCCATAATACTCATTATTGTGGTCTCGGGTGATATACCAAGCCAAGTTCTAAAGTCTACTACATCACCGACACACTCATATTTTTATGGAATTTGGGTAAACATTTGGAAACGGATAAGGCTAAATTCTCACAATATCTGACAAGGGTTATTGTGTGCGGTTATGTAACATGTAATTTCACAAAAGCATGCTTGAAAAAAAATTGAGCATAATTTAAGTATTTTAATGTGAAAAATAGGACAAGTAAACATTCTAATTCCATCCCCCCACTTGAATTATACAACGTCCTCGTTGTATAGTTAAAACATTAAAAATACGGGAATTAAAAAGAATTAGAATGAGAAACTCCCCTGATATTTGCTCGGTAGATTCTCCATGTAGGTTTGTTGAGCAAGATTGTGTGTTGAACAGTCGTCTTGAAGTTTCAAGACTCCAACACTTTAAGATCTCCAGATTTGTAAATTCTCCACCAATATTTGTCGATATTTCTTTTACGAGGTCCTGTGTAAAATAGGAAAAACATGCATTCCTATCTTGGTATCTATAGTTAATTTAAACTAAACTAAACAAACTAAATACGAGTCAGTCTGGTGAATACGCCGTATGATGTGCATGAGTACGCCATATTGATAGAACTGACAATAATGTTTTAAAGTGCATAAAAAGTAAAGACTGATAACGTCCAGACAATCAATACGCCGTATGGTATGGAGCGGATACGCCGTATTGATGTTTGGGAAGACAGACTCAATAAAATTAAATAACAATCCGGGGTGTCTCCCGGGAAGCACTTTTGTTTACAGCAAAGTCTTTAAGTTAGACTTGTCTTCCAGCTTCTTTTCTACTCAGCTCTAGTTACCATCCATCCTTCGTCCATCATACGAAAGATTTCCTGGTATGCTCGGCATGCATCTTCACTTGTTCTTTCCAAATGGTTGTATTCATCTTCTTTAATAGCAACATACTCTTTGTCTTGTCCGAATGAATACTTGATCGTCTCGAATCTTTTTATATTACACACCGGCAACTCATGAATTTCACATAACTTTTCACTTTCTGCAACATTATGATTTATCTCATATGCATCATCATAGTTTGTATACACGTTCCATCGTCTCCTTTGTTCATAACGTGACTCATCATCATCGACTTCTTCGATTAATCCATCCATGATAGCCTTATTTCTTAAAGCTTCTTCTTTTAGTTCGCAATCTTTTAAAGCCTCATACCATTCAAGGTCTTGGTAATGGAGCGAGTTTCCAATAACGTAAGCACCGAGAAAATTTCCTCCATTACAATAACCATCCTCTCTCCAACTACAGGTTGGCCATTCCGAACACCCAGTTTTATAGTTGAAAGGCTTGCAAGTATGTTTGACTGGTTTCAGTTCCTTCCATATTCCATTATCAAGCCATGGTTTGTCATATACCCATGGTACATTCTTGTTCCATTCGTAGATCCAATCGTCGTTGTAATCTTCATAGGTTTTAACCCCATAATATCCTTTGTAAGTAAGTCCGGATCTACTTTTAGAAGGTAATTAAATTTATTGAATTCCAAGCAGAGAGGTGTCTCGTAGTCAAAAACATTAGTTTCTATCTTAAAAATTACAACAGTTTCTTCCTTATTACTCCAGTATTCTTCAACATCAGAAGATTCATCATCAGATACCTCAATTTCATCACCACCCATTTTCCAGTAATCCTACAAAGCTCTTTTGGTAAATATATCCATTATTTTATAGTTTATGAACTTTGTAGCCAGCCATCCTTCGAATCTTGGATTAGCTGGGTCCCATTTTATTACGGGAGTGTTATTTCCCTTGATGCGAGAAGGCGGGTAGTATTTTCTAAAATATTTTGCAGTTAAGTGGACCCAATAAGTGATTGATTCATTGATTCCATCAAACCATCTCCGTGCACCTCCAGCCAATGAGATTGGGAAAACAACAATTCTCAGTTTATCATGATTTACATTGGGTAGTTTGATTGGGTCAATAATTTTTAGGTAGTATTCAATATGTTCAACTGCGTCTTTCCCGTTTGTTCCACTAAAAGCATTGTTGTGCAGATCATCCAAGAATTTTCCTTTCAGCTTATAAGCATTTTTCCAGTTAACTGTAATACTTGTAATCCCGGAATAGTAATCTGCTTTGTCATTAGGCGCAAACGTTTCCATACTTGACTTCTTTCCCTTGTCCGCCATCACTTCTTCAATCGACTAGCTCTGATAAGTACTTCCTGTAACAAGGGTAAAAATATCAGCAGAATTTGCTCTAAAGAAAGATAGAAATTTTTTTTAGCACGGAAATCAAATATGAAAACTAAGATTCTGATTATGTTCCAGATGATTGATACACCGTATCCAATAGAAGTGAATACGCTGTATTAATCAGTTGAATAAATATGTTGTATTGGACAGAAAGTTGGATACGCCGTATCCAATGGAAGTGGATACGTCGTATCGAGTTATCGACCAGAACAGTGTATTAGCAAAACAATTAAATTAAACACACAAATATACAGACAAACAATTAAACTAACAAATATACAAAAGTTACGGAATATACAAGACTATACACTAATCTAATTTACACTACTCCTAAGGGTTAGATCTAAATGTTGAAAACCAAAATATAAAATAAAAATAAAGATTAATTTTCACTCTCCGGCAGCGGCGCCAAAAACTTAATGTGTCGTTGTGTGGTGTATATTTTTATGATTCAAGTTTTAAATTTATATTTTGCCGACTAAACCAAAAACAACACTTTAACGGGCAGTGTACCAGATCGGTAGTAGTTTCGTGGTAAGTAGGGTGTCGAACACTTAAAGCGAAGTTAAATCTATCAATTTATTAATATCTTGGTTATCTAATCTATGTTAATTCTATTCTATTCTAAACCTATGTCAGTCCTAATCCTAATTCTAACGGGTAAAAAGGGGGTTTCAGCCTAAGAGACTGGCACAGTTTAG
The DNA here is from genome assembly GCA_026074375.1 of Tanacetum coccineum. Lineage (NCBI taxonomy): Eukaryota > Viridiplantae > Streptophyta > Magnoliopsida > Asterales > Asteraceae > Tanacetum > Tanacetum coccineum. Next base: position 9,388 of record BQNB010182575.1, on the reverse strand, counting down.
TTGGTGACTACAATCAATTCAAGGCACTTTAACCCACGTAAGCAAATTAACAGATGATAAAAGAGCGGTAAAGCCAAATATAATAAAACTATATTAACCATTATTAATCCGATTAGAACGTTTGTTTGTTTATTAAGTGCAATGATTTCTTCTCTCGATGTGGCATATCATTCTTAAGACTTAGGCGTTACATCATCTTAAGACCTAGACACATTAATTCTGTCACAATTAAAGCATCCGTATAAAGCATCCTAATTTGTTGATTATAATCTATCTTAGGGATTAAAGCAATGGTGATCTTGTTAAACCCTAGCTCATAGATACTTTACCCACTTGCTGCTTAATGGAAATTTTTACACTAGTAGTCCACTTGTACAACTATCTAATGGAATCGGAACGTTATTTGTTGAATTATCTAGGTTCACCTGCTAGTCAACTTGTTCACTAATCCAAAGGCAATATCCGATTAACTAGTTAAGCCAGAAGCGTATCCTTAGCACGAATTTAGAAGGACAATATTTGTGATCCTATGATTCTAGATGTATAAATCACTATATGGATAGCTATCCTAGACTCTAGATTACTTGGTCTGTATCACTAGATCCAGTTGAATGATAGGTCGCATACAAAAGCACATAAACAAGTATAAATTGATAAACATAAACAAGCATTCAACGATAATTCAAGAAATCGAGATAAAAAAATACCAAACATTCAGATCTTTATAATAATGGCTAATACCCGAAGGTATTAGCCTTCAAGCGTCATAATAAATACAAAAGTAATTATTTAGCCAAGGTAAACTAACCGAGTTAACGGATGATACCAAAAACTGAACGATTACTAACGTATATGGAATTACACGTTGTCTCCAATGGAAATGATAGAGTTACTCGACCTCTTCTGCTCTTTTTCTCCTATGAAAATCAATTTTTATGGTTTAGGTATCGAGAATATGATTTAGAACACTTAAAACTCGTTTTTGAGTTTTCTATTTATACAGTCTGGAGTTGGTTTGATACGGAGTATCCAAGGGATTGGATACGGCGTATTGGAGGTTTCTAGGAGTAGGGACCACATTTGATATCTTCAAGAATCTTCACATACTATATCTTAAATACGGCGTATTGGTCTTCTCTGGATACGGCGAATTGAGCTTGTTTCTTTCGTGATGTTTGGTGAGTGCAGGCACGGATACGTCGTATCTTCCTTGATGGATACGGTGTGTTGGTAGTCAAAATCATTAATCTTCAAAATATCTTCGTTTAAGCTCCAAAATGCGCGCCTTTTGCTAATATTCACCAAGTACTTCATAATTACTGCAATTCTTAAATATAAACGATTAAGTAACAATGCTTTGCAATAAGTATACAAAATGGGTTAATAACATGGGATAAATGATGCTATAAAATAGACATTATTTGTTGTCATCATGAACTTACAAAAGAACATCTCTGAAAAACAAAAGAAAATTTCAAAGTTAGAAGAGTGTGTGCGTAAAAAGGATTTAGAAATTGAAAAGTGTTTGGAAAGATTAAACGATTGTGAAAACAAACTTCATAAAGCAGGACAAAGAGACAATCACGTCAGACTATACACATGATTATGCCTTCTGAAGACAAATTGTATAATGGTCGAAAAGGAATAGGTTTTGATAATCTAAGTTACTTTCGTCAAGCGAAATACTTAAGACCTAGTCTTTATGATGAGAAGGTTATTGGTCTAGGGTATACTCCATGTTTCTCACACATTCAGATGAAGCTTTATAAATTAAAAAATTTAAGAGAGCAAGAGAAAATAAAATTGAATTTGCTTATAATTATGGAAATTTAAATGAAAGTTATGTGAATGAAAAGATAATTTTCTCAGATGATTATTTCAAGAGATAATAAATCCATATTTTGAAAAGATTGATTCTCCGTTTCAGCAAACAAGTTCACTCAAACCATATGTTCCAACTGTGATTTTAGAAAAGATCATCATCTATTTGGAAGATGAAGTTGTGAGTCATTTGGAAAAAGAAAAAGAACATTTGAAAATTATTTAGTCTTTGAAATCAAAAGGTTTTGAATATTGTGAAAGTAAAATTTCTGAATCGGAAAATCAAAATGAAAATGAATGTCAAGAGGTTGAAAAAGGTTGTGATAATTTGGAGAGTTCAAATGTAATTGCTCCATGAATGTTTAACATACAAGTGGCACAAAATGTTTCACCAGTTTTTGTGATAAAAACGTCTTGTGCTTCAAATAAAATCGAAACTAAAACACAACGAAAAAAATGTAAGATAACATCATTAAAACATAATGACAAACAAGTGAATAATGATTTATTACGTGCTAATAAAGATTTTGTTCATTTTTCAAATTTAGACACACACATTAGTGTTATAAGACCTTAAGAGTATAAGTGTTCATTTTTCAAATTTAGACACACACATTAGTGTTATATGCACCATGTCTTGATTTGTCTTATTATGTAATTCAAATTTGAACAAAGATGTTAAGCGATGGACACTAATTGTAATTCATGTGAACATTAATTATAGTTCATGAGAACACTAATTGTGCTCATGCGTGTAATTATGCTATGAATGTTGCACATGTTTTTGATGATGTGAGTACAAGTAATTCTCGTATTAATAAAATGCCTTTTAGGAAAAATCTTTACTATTCTTTCAACAAATAAATGTGTGTTCTAAGAGAAATTCAAATAATTCTTTGCCTAGAACATCGTTTAGGTGGTTTCCTTAAGTGCAACCGTTAGCTGAACCTGTAGCTAAATGGATTCCCAAAGTTTCGCGTCGCATAGATAAATTTCTAAGACACCTAACTCCATGAGACCCATCCTAAAATGGGTACCCAAAGTTTGTTGAATGTCTTAGGTGTTTTATTTATTGCGGATATCCAGATTTGCCTTTAGATTCTTGATTCGGGATGTTCAAAGCATATGACGGGTAATCATGCTTTATTGATGAATTTTATGGAAAATTTTCTTGGAATAGTTCGCTTCGGTAATGATGATTTTGCGGTAATTGCTGGCTATGATGATTTGGTTCTTGGATCGATGATGATCAAGAAAGTTTACTATGTTGAAGGTTTAGGACATAACTTATATAGCGTTGGAAAATTTTATGACAAGGGTCTTGAAGTCGCCTTTCAAAAGTCTACATGTTCTGTTCGAACCGAAGAGGGTGTCGATTTGCTTACTAGTGATTGTTCGTCAAATTTGTATACTATTGCTCTTAACGAAATCACTTCAAATTCTTTGGTTTATCTTCTAGCAAAGGCTTCTTCTTCTCAATATTGGTTATGACCTTAACGACTTTCTTATTTTAGAATTTCGCCACAATCAATAACATTGTGAAAACAATCTTGTTCGAGGTCTTCCATTAATGAAATTCGAAAAAGATCATTTGTGTTCGGCATGTGAACAAGGGAAGATTCATCAGAAACATCACAAGTCCAAAACGGCTTTTGCTTCGAATAAGCTACTTTATCTTCTTCGTATAGATTTGTGTGGTCTGATGCGCATGGAAAGTATTAACGGAAAGTGATATGTGTTAGTTGTTGCTGATGATTATTCACGGTAAACATGGGTATTCTTTCTTCGTTCAAAAGATGAAGCTTTAGAAGTGATTATTTTGTTTATCAAGAAAACCTAAGTGAGCCTTTAACTTCAAGATCAACATATACGAACTGATAATAGTATTGAATTCACAAGTCTAAAATGGCTTTTGCTTCGAATAAGCCACTTTATCTTCTTCATATGGATTTGTGTGGTCCGATGCGTGTGGAAAGTATTAACGAAAAGTGGTACGTGTTAGTTGTTGTCGGTAATTATTTACGGTACACATGGGTATTCTTTCTTTGTTCGAAAGATAAAGATTCAGAAGTGATCATTTCGTTTATCAAGAAAACCCAAGTGAGCCTTCATCTTCAAGTTCAACATATACGAACTGATAATGGTCCTGAATTCAAGAACAAAACTCTTATTGAGTTCTTTAATAAGGTCGTAATTACTCAATAATTTTCTGATGCAAGAACGCCACAACAAAATGGTGTCGTGGAAAAGAGAAATCGTACCTTAGTCAAAGTTGTAAGAACTATGCTTATATTTGTAAACTTGCCATTATTTATTTAGGCCAAAGCCATTGCAACAATATGTTTCACACACAATCATTCGATTATTCACAAACGTTTTGATAAAACTCCTTATGAGCTCATGAACAAGCAAAAACCAAACATCAAGGTTTTACATGTGTTCGGTTGCAGATGTTATATTCTCAATGATTATGATGATGTTGGTAAGCTTAAGCCGAAAGGAGATATTAGAGTGTTTGTTAGATATTCAAAAGCATTTGATGCATTCAGAGTTTACAATAAGCGTATTCGAAAGATACACGAGTGTGTGAATGTGAACTTTGATGAGATTTCTAAAATGGCTTCTAAACAATTCAGTTTAGAACATGATTTATCTAAGTTAAACAAAACGGATAAATCTTCAAATTCAAAGGTTTCACAAGTTTCAAAAACTTCAAAGAAAGATTTGGAAGAATTATTACATAGTTTTTACGATAAGTATTTTGGAAATTCAAAGATAACGAAATCTCCAACAACGAATGTCAACACTTCTAACGAAGAAATTTCCCTGTCAATCAGAATCATTCCAAGAGGAATATTCTTCATCTTCATTGAATGATAATGTTCAACAACATTTAGAAGAATTCATGGATCCTTCATCAAATACTCAATCTGTAACAAATGACATTGTTCCTAATGTGGATGAATAAAGTACGTCACACAAGTGTTTAATGAACGATTGGAAAATGCTTACTTTGATGCAAGTACAACATTTCATGATCCGTCCAATGTTCATACTTTCTATCAACCATATCCACATGAGAAAAAGTAGACTACGGATCACCTGCTTCATAAGATAATTGGTGATCTAAAGTCAAGTGTTCGTACAAGAGGACAAATAGCAAGTTCATGTTTGTATGCATGTAGTCTAAGTAGTATTGAGCCTGTTACTGCATCTCAAGCTTTAAAAAATGCTGATTGGGTCATCACAATGCAAGAAGAACTAGATCAATTTGCTAGATTGAAAGTTTTGAGATTAGTTCCTCGACCCTAAGGCAAAACTATCATTAATACCAAATGGATTTTCAAGAATAAGAAAGTTGCAAACAGTTTGGTTATCAGATACAAAGAAAGGCTTGTAGCAAAAAGGTATCGTCAAGAAGAAGGCATTGATTATGATGAGACGTCTGCTCCAGTTGCTCGAATTGAGGCTATACGAGTATTCCTTGCATATGCTGCTTTCAAGGATTTCACGGTTTTTCAAATGGATGTGAAAACGGCATTTTTGAATGAAATATTTAAAGAGGAAGTGTATGTTAGTCAACCTCCAGGGTTTATCAGCACAAAATATCCAAATCATGTGTATGCTCTTGACAAAGCTTTGTATGGTTTGAAACAAGCACCTCGCGCATGGTTTGGCGTTCTCTTAAAATTCTTAATTGATAGCGGTTTTCAAAAAGGTTCAATCGATACTACTCTTTTCATTAAAAATAATGTTGATTTAAATATATGTTGATGACATTATATTTGGCTCAACGAATCTAAAATATTGCACGGATTTTCTAAAACTAATGGTCAAACAATTTGAAATGAGTATGATGGGAGAAATGAAATTCATTTTAGGGCTTCAAGTAAATCAATTTTCAAATAGGATTTTCATAAATCAATCCAAATACATTAATGATATTTTGAAAATATTTGGAATGGAAAATCGTGACACGGTTCCCACTCCCATGGTTGAACAAGCTAAAGTTAAACTTTATTTAGTTGGTAAACCAGTTGATCATACAAATTATCATAGCATGATTGGATCGTTGATGTACCTTACTTCGAGTAGGCCAGATATAATGTTTGCAACATGTATGTGTGCTAGATATCAAGCAAACCCTAATGAACATCATGTGTCGGCCGTTAAAAGGATCTTTCCATATCTCAAAGGGACTATTAATTAGGCCTTTGGTATCCGAAAGATTTTGGCTTTGATTTAACTGCATATTCAGACGCTGACCATGCAGGATGTCACTTAGATCGAAAAAGTACATTTGGAAGTGTTCAAGTTTTAGGTGACAAGTTGGTGTGTTGGTCGTCAAAGAAGCAAAAATGCGTGTCTATTTCTACAGCAAAAGCTGAATATGTTGATGTTTCTGGCTGTTGCGCTCAAGTGCTTTGGATGCATACTCAATTGACTGATTACGACTTCTTCTCTGACAAACTACCAATTTACTGTGATTCAAAGAGTGCAATTGCAATCTTGTGTAATCCGATACAACACACTCGTACCAAACACATTGATGTAAGGTATCATTTTATCAAAGATCATGTTGAGAAATGAACGATAGAATTATATTTCGTTGGTATTTAATATCAACTTGCGGATTTATTCACAAAATCTCTGCCTGAAGCTTGATTTAAGTTTTAGTAGAGAAGTTGGGCATGATGAGTTGTGAAACTTAGATTCTTTACCTCGAAATGTTTTTGTTAAGAAAATTAAGAAAATACAAAAATATTTTCTTTTATATACAAAGTCAATGATCTCAAGACGATGACTTACAATCATTATCGATTGTAATTCAAATTTTAAATTGTGGAACATAAATTTGTTTTACATGTCTAAAGACTAAAAGGATTAAGAAGTGCAAACAAGAACTCCCTAATAAAGGTTTTAACAACGCTATGATATTTTTTGAGGGGGAGCGTTCACATAGTTTTGTTGAAAAGTTTTCAAAAAGATAAGGAGATGAAAAATTGTTTACAGTTTACCTTCACATATCCGTATTTTTGCGTTTTTAGCTTTATGTTAAAAAATTTCTCAGCGTATGTTAAAGGAGAGTGTCTTTACAATGATTGAACACGTTCAAAGATCAAAATTTTCTTTTTCATATGTTGTTAGTGAGCATGATGAAAAAATAGAAAGAGAGATTTTGTAAGGAAAAATAGAAAGAGAGAATTGAGAAATCGTATACTCAAAAAATGAAAGTATATGTCAAAAGAATTTACAGTTCTTAATAATGTGGCAATGGTGGGTTATGTTGTTACTTAGGCACAACACCGAAACAGGAATGATAACGAAAAACACTTGTGTCCAAAAATATAAGTAACCATCATATTCGTTAGGAGCTTTGAGTACTTAAATCATAAGTAGAGAAAGAGTGTGATATAAATCAAGTAATTGAGTTTGTAATGAGTGCGTAAGCAATTTCGTAAACGTGTATGTAAATGAGTATGTAACGAAATATGAAACCAAGTTTGTAATCAACCATGTAATGGTGTTTGTAATGAGTTGCGAAATCAAGTATGTAAACCAAGTGTGTAGAATAGTATGTAAAAGATATTGTAAACGAACATGTAAATAAGTTGTATTGAGCATGTATTCTCCCCCGAGATTTGTAAAGTAAATGTAAAACAAGTGAAAGAGGGGCTATAAACTCACCGTAAGTGAATGATTGATTATCTAATTCAAATAAGTGAATCGTCTCGGCAATCCGAATGCAACCTAATTAATTATAGGCCGTATGAGTATAATGTATTATATATAAATAAAGCATCACATGTTATATAGTCACACCACCACCTAATAGTTTTTATTAAATCTTTAAAAGTTAAATTAATAATTAACCCGTACTTTGTTAAATAAAAGTATATGTACTTGTACCCGTAAAGAAAGTATTATTTCTATTTACCAATGTAACATCCAAATTGCTCCGACATGTATGCATTCGTGTTTCAGTACTGTCGAAACTAGTGAGAGCTACTCACCCGAACAGGGATGTCAATCCCAAATAGATCTATTTATACACTCGCGCTTCCTCAACCGGTCCTCCGGTCAAGAATTTAACAGTTCATGATAATGGGCAATGGTGGGTTATGTTACTTAGGCACATGTAAACAGGAGATGATAACCGAAAACACTTGTGTCCAATAAAAATTAACCATTGTATTCGTAAATAGCTTTGAGTACTTAAATCCATAAGTAGAAAAGAGTGTGATATAAATCAAGTAATTGAGTTTGTAATGAGTGCGTAAGCAATTTCGTAAACGTGTATGTAAATGAGTATGTAACGAAATATGAAACCAAGTTTGTAATCAACCATGTAATTGTGTTTGTAATGAATTGCAAAATCAAGTATGTAAACCAAGTGTGTAGAATAGTATGTAAAAGATATTGTAAACGAATATGTAAACAAGTTGTATTGAGCATGTATTCTCCCCCGAGATTTGTAAAGTAAATGTAAAACAAGTGAAAGAGGGGCTATAAACTCACCGTAAGTGAATGATTGATTATCTAATTCAAATAAGTGAATCGTCTCGGCAATCCGAATGCAACCTAATTAATTATAGGCCGTATGAGTATAATGTATTATATATAAATAAAGCATCACATGTTATATAGTCACACCACCACCTATTAGTTTTTATTAAATCTTTAAAAGTTAAATTAATAATTAACTCGTACTTTGTTAATTAAAAAGTATATGTACTTGTACCCGTAAAGAAAATATTATTTTTATTTACTAATGTATCATTTGTAAAAATATATGATTTAATGTTTTTATTAATTTCATAATGATATTTCATTATTAATTTAATTGTTTTATAAAAGTAATGTATAAAAGTAAAAATAGTGCGCGCGATCTTAAAACCTCATATCTTTATCGTTTTAACTCCGATTTATACGTTTCTTATGTCCACGACTTCGTATTAAGAAAATCTATCAAAATATCATATTTATAAAAAGTAAACCTCTGATGAACAGTAACATTTACTGTTCATAACAGTTCCTAAAAACTGTTTTTATGTAATTAATTATATATAACTTATAAAATTCGTAATTTGTTCGTTATAATTCCGTTTTTCGAGTTCTTTATGTCCGTGTCTTTGTATTAAGTTAATTTATCAAAATATCATATTTATAAGATGTAAACCCCTGATGAACAGTAATAATTACTGTTCACAACAGTGGTTAAAACTGTTTTTATATAGTTCATTATATATAACTTGTAAAATTCGTAACTTGTTCGTTATAATTCCGTTTTTCGAGTTCCTTACATGCTTACGATCGTCATGAAATGTATTATTTAAAAAAATAAAAAATAATTTTCCCAGGTACTGTTTGCTACAGTAACTTCGAATTGTTTTATAACTTTAACCTAGGTGGTGATTAACATAATATAACAAGTATATAATTTAGTACATGAATGAATGAATATTAAATACTTTAAATAGACCTTTGGTTCGTGGTATAGTATATACTTATATAGCAATCCTAATACAGATCCTAACCGAATGGCCTTGACCAAGGCAAAAGGTCA
>BQNB010182573.1:0-12488 GCA_026074375.1 Tanacetum coccineum | reverse complement strand
TTTATAAGCTCCTATATTTAATTGAGACTTATTAAAATCTTTTATTAGATTATCATAATGTTCTTTGAGAGTTTCATAAGATTTAAACATACTTTAGAACAAGTTGATACCTCAGTGTCTAAGCTTGAAGAACCTGAAGAAGTATAAGCCATAAGTGCAAAATTGATAGGTCCTTCTTTAGCCTGGTCACTCCAATCATAGCCAAAGCCATCACATTGAGATACTAAATCATTTGAAGTAGTTTCCTCAACTGGCACAGTCCTTCTGGTAGGCTCCCTATTCCTACTGTCTTGATTCTTAGGTGCCCTACACTCCCTAGCAAAATGACCTCTTCTGTGGCAATTATAGCATTCTACCTTTGTCTTGTCAATGCCAATGGTATCAGTTCCATTAACACCTAGATTCCTTCATGTCTTCTTGAGAAATCTCCTTGCTATCATTATCAGCATTGCCATCTGCCACTTTAAGTCCATCTCCTCTAAATCATCAGGATTAATTTGCTTTAAGTCTTTATTGTCTAATTATGAACTGTTAGACTGACTAGCAAAGAAAGAATAGATCACAACATCACTCAAACTATCAACATTTGGTAAAGTGGAAGTATTATCTTTGGAGTTAGCAGCAGAAACACCATGAGCAGTCTTAACTGCTTCATTAGTGCTGCAAGTGATATTAGAAGACACAAAAGCTACATTTTGTGTGTTTTGGCTTGTGCTAGATGACCTCATGACTTCAACTTCATAAATCTTCAGATTGTTATACAAGTCATTCATGCTTAGAGTTTCTAAATCTAGTTTGTTCCTCCAAATCAGGGTATGAGTCTTCCACTCAGATGGCTGACTTCTTAATAGCTTTAGATTTAGATTTTGTTGAGAAATAGTTTCTCTGAATCTCTAGTTGACTGATAAGCTTATGCAGCCTATCATAGATCTGGTTAAGACCTTTTGAGCTTTTTCCATTGAAATTCTCATACTGCTGTTTAAGAAGTGTCTTTTGTACTTTCTTTGACTCTTTATTACCTCCAAACCTCTTCTTAATAGCCTCCATCAGAGACTTGGCATTTTTGTAGAAGTTAAACTTTAGTTGATGTTCATTTTGGAATAGCCATCAACAATGTACCTCTTTCCTTTAACTCATTCTTTCTTGCTAACATCTCTTTTGCAGTGGTAAGAGGATATGTTTACTCAACACCATCAACAGTTCTCTTTAGTAGGGGTGAGTTACCATTTACTATTACTTCCCAAAAAGCGTAATCAGTCATTAAGAAGTACTATTCAATCCTCATTTTCCAAAGCTCAAATTCATTTGGATTAAGCACTAGAAGTTTTGTAGCAGCAACCACTTGTGCAGATACTACCTCTATGTTTTCATAAACAAATAGATATGGTATGTGTAGATTGTTTCTTCTTATTCAAAGTTTCTCAACAAGCTCTAATATCACTTGTTGATCCTACTTGAATAGATCTTGCTTAGCTTGTAAAGGCTTAGTTGTAATGAATAAATCCAAGACAACTATGATAGAAACTTTGATTGAATATATTAAAGACTATGCGGAATCTAGTCTATGATATCAAGAAGAATAAGCAATAAAACATTAATGAACAAGATTGTATAATACCAAACTTTAAGCCTTAATATATTAATACGAACACACTTGATAGTGTTAGGGTTATACAAAACCTTGAAGCTATATAATGTCTATGATAATGAGACGAGATGAGATTACAAACTACATACCCTAGGGTCTCCTTTTATACACCAATGAACCCTAATGGGCTTACAACGTGTTTTCTATACATACATATCTTTTCCTAAAATATCTCATTCTTATCACATAAGCAGTACTAAAACAAACTAACAGTACTAACTAAACTCTAACAGTAGAAACTCTTCTAGCAGTAGTAACTAATACTAGCAGTAGTAACTTTACAACTAGCAGTAGTAATGACATAGAATATTTCCTACAGTCTTCACCAGCAGTAGAAACATAACTAGCAGTAGTAATCTCCATAACTAGCAGCAGTAACTTAAAGTAGCAGAAGTAACAGTTAATGATCCTTTTATTCGCAACACTATTTTTGATCCAGCTTCATATAGAAGACTAGTGGGCAGACTTCTTTATCTTACTATGACTAGGCCAGATATTTCCTATGTTGTTCAACATTTAAGTCATTTTGTATCAGCACCAAAAGATGCTCACTTACACACTGCCATTCATTTAGTTAAGTACCTTAAAGGAACATTATCAAAGGGTCTCTTCTATCCTATTCAACCTCATCTAAAGATTACTGGATTCTCATATGCTGACTGGGCCTTTTGTCTTATGACTAGAAAGTCATTAACTAGATATTGCATTTTCCTTGGACATTCTTTGGTTTTTTGGAAGACAAAGAAGCAAGCAACTTTAAGCAGATCCTCAACAGAAGCTGAATACAGGTGTATGGCATCTATAACTTGTGAATTGCTTTGGTTAAGTTTTTTGTTAAAAGATATGCATATTCCAATCAAGTTACCAATCACTTTGTTTTGTGATAACAAGTCTGCTCAACAAATAGCAGCAAATCCTTGCTTTCATAATAGAACCAAACACATGGACATTGATTGTCATTTTAGTAGAGAAAAGGTCCAAGATGGTTTTCTTCAGACACGTTTTATCCTATCACACTTACAACTTGCTAACATTATGACAAAAGCTCTCAACAAGGTCCATCACTCTTTCTTAGCTAACAAGTTGGGTCTTTCACACTTTCCAACTTGAGGGGATGATAATGAAGTATAAGGACTCAACTAGTCAATAGTCAACGATGAAAGACTAGTTATGTAAATCTTTTGTTTTCAGTTAATTTCTGTTATAAGGAAGTAGCTGTTAGCTAACTATCCTCTCTTTTGTATAAATACCATCATTGTAATCATTTCACAATGAATGAAATCATTTCACTTTCACCTAAATTTGATTTTGTTCATAAATCTCATAAACATTATATAACTTTATTAAAACCTAGTCGTTGGGTTGGAAGGCATTTAATGCTAGACCCGCCAGACCTAGATTAAAATGTGAGGACTTGGGTTTAAAAGCATTTAATGTTAATGCCTGCTTGACCCTTTAAAACCCAAGAATGTGAATTAAATTGCGTTTAATGCAAATGCTCACCCCGACCCATACACTCTCATTGTTTTGGATCTATATACGTGTTTTGTATGTGTTTCACTCATAACAAAACTCCTCTTTCTCTCTTTCAACACACACCTCTCTGAAACTTTTGTTCTCTCTATCTAAAAATAGATGCCACTGATCTTTATTGCTATCTCTCTAAAAGTAGATCATGGGTTTAGAGTTTCTTCTTGGTGTTTTTTTTAATTGTGGTTTTTATTTTTTGCTGAAATTATATATGAGCCAAGGGGGTTTGCTTGGTGATGGTGGTTTTGGTGGAAAAATTGTTGTTTCGTGTTAGGGTTGCTGACTCTTTTTTTTGGCGTTATTAATCTTGCAAAAAAGGAGGTATATGTTTTCCTATTTGATTTCATGATCTCTATTCTTTTTGTTTACAATTATGGTTTATGGTTCAGGCTTGCTTATATGTTAGGCTTATGCTCCTATGATACCACCGCTCTCTTTGTTGCCGCTATCCATGACGTGCGACGATATGATGGTTGCATGACGATTATAATAATGAGAGGTGAATGAGAGTGTGGGTGAGATTGAACAGTAATTTTTTAAACTTCCAAATTCGTGAATACTGCCCTTTATTTAAATTGAATGCATAACTGTTACACTTTGGCAAGTGTGTAATATGGTGTTGGCAAAGAGTGCTGCTATTTGTATAAAGGATTAACATTTTCTAAACGAGATTCGAGTTTAGCTGCTTTTTGGCCAGGTAGTTTTTTCTTAACTTTGCAGCCATGATGGATTTATCCTTGAGATTGTCCGTATCTTGGCAGTCAGGTTACTGATTCTACAGGTATGTCAGATAAATTTATAACATTTGATTGAACAATGCTTTGGTTAGTAAAATAATTGGGTCTTATTTTTTTGAGACTTTCGTGTGTGAACGGTTTCACATCTTGTTGTTTTAGTTTCATGCGATATTAGTAGGCTGGTAGTGGTATTGTTGTTTCAATGTTGCATTTGGCCTTCTTGGCCATTTCATGCTTTAGTAGGCGAAATAATAGGGTCTCATTTCTTCGAGGCTTTCCTGTGTGAACGGTTTGATGGTTATATGTTAATATTATTATTATTATCTTTAATATTAAAAGGGAGAAATTAGGTTTAAAAGCATTGTGATCATAAAATTTGGGCGCACATATCTTGGCACGGCAACCACACACGTGATGTGGTTGTAGGCATGTCGTGTGTTTGGTTCCTTTTTGCATATTTGCAATGGCAGGACATGGGTTTAAAAGCATTTAATGCAAATGCCCACCCCGACCCCTTAAAACCCATGAATGTAGGTTAAATTGAATTTGTGTTTGCACGAGCCGTATCGTGGTAGGGTAGCACGAGAGCATGTTTGCAGCCATGTCAGGTTGAACTCCCTTTTACTAGTTTTTGTTCGCTGTTGCGTGACACGCTTAATATTAGAATGTATGATGTGACCTTTCGATTATGAGAAAATAAACACTATATTAAGATTTATAGTTTAGGAATGCTTATGCTTTCGGGTTTTGGCTTGCATATGTTTTTAGCTGTGTGAAGATAAAAATTAGCTATCGCTTATTACTGTATCAAGTATGCTCATGCTATTTTTATTAGTTTGTTTAGGGTTGCTTATAATATCTTTTGTTGCCGATATCGATGGCGTACAACGAGAGCAAGACATATTGACAGAACCATGTGTTGAAATATGTTTTTAGATAGAGAATAAGTGTGTGTTTTTATAGGGCTTGGTTCCATAATGCGTATGTCGTATTCTACTTTAGGCGATGATGACATCTATCACTAATAGTGCGTTGTTTCATGGTGTACCTAGACTGGCGAGGCAGCCATGTCATACCAGGCTCAACATATGGCTAAAGCCATTTGATTCCCCAAATACTTCATTTGTATTTCTTAGTCTTAGCCTTCCTTCTAGCCTAAAAAAACCCGTATTACTCTTCTTTACATTTCAGCAGTCGATTTGTGATGGCGTGTCGATTTGGAGAAGTAACAGAGGTAACTAGTTATTTCACGAGAGACACTTCTACTGTCATTTTGAGAGTAAAACTAATTTAAACGTATGAGTAACACTAATTTTATAATATAAATTAATTCTATGGCAACATACTAATATCATGAAATCTGATTTGGTTGGAGTGATACATGGTGGTATTCCAAAGTAGTGGAGATGGTTACAAGTAAGAGGAGTAACCAGCATTCAGTCCCAAGTTACATGCCCTAAAGGCTATGATATGATTCTGCATTCATTCAGGGGAGATTTCTAGCTTTGATGAAACAATTATCTATGAAGTCCCTTGGGCCGGATCCTCCTAACAACTGGAATTCAATTACGGAGGTAACATTTTTATACTATACTTAAATGCAGACGCGCTCTTTTTGCTTTAAACTGCTATCTAAATTCATGACTTAAATATCTATATTATAGCATCTACAGTTGTTATTGAAATAAGTTAAAAATTTTTCTTACCAATTATTACTTTTTTTTTTTCCGTACATTGCCAATCTTTTACACTTTTCTTCCTACAAACTATTTGAATGATAAAATGGCGCTGATTGAAATCAAAGTGAACATAAAGGACCAGTTTAAAGTGTGTTTGGGACGACTTTATGTTTGGTGCAAAATTAGGTACTGTTTGGTTACATATTCAGTTTTTATTATTATTTAAAGGTGTTTATTTTTAGAGTGTTTACCAAGCTTATGTATATTTTGGAAAATTTTAAAAGCCCACTTATTTTTCAGCGTATGCGCTTATCAAGAATCAACTTGACACGTACATAAGCAAAAAAGTGGACCCATAATCAATTTTCAGTATATATATTAACACCCAGCTATTATAACACACCTTTATAATTGATAACTCAAACTTTTTGGCTTTCATTTAAACAACTCAAAAATTTGCTATTTCGCTCTACCGAAACATAAGACACTAAAGGCTATTAAATTTAAGCTTTGCCCCTAGGGGTGTTTGGCTAAGCTTATATAAATGGGCTTATGACTTATTAGCTTATATGTGTTGAAAATAAGGCTGAAACTGAAGTTCTTTGGCTAAGCTTATATGACTGGGCCTTATAGCTTATATAAAGTGGTTTTGTAAGCCCAAATTGGTGGTCATATATAAGAAGGGATGGCTTATAAATAAGAATATTATAAGAAAAGAATTTTATAACCCTCATTTAATAATTGCAACCATTTTAGTTTTAATATACTTTTTTGTCATTCACCTAATAATTATATAGCTAAACCAAAACACTTAACAAGAGTTTAAGAACCTGCATGATTATATAAGCCATAAATATGCTATAAACATAAGCACAATCCCAATTCATAAGCAATAGCCAAACACCCCCCTCCCTACTCAAAACACCCATAAGTGCTTATTTTGTACCAAAACATAATCCGTTGCTTACATGAGCTATATAAGCTCATTTTAAATAAGCCAGTAGGGGTGACTTAACATAACATATTAAATAAGGTGATAATCAAAGATACTTATCAACGCTAATCTCACAGAATGATCCCATAAGAACAGTAAAATCTAATCGGAAGAAAAATTGATGTTATGAAAATCAAACAAATCAATCCTTAGAAATAGTTAGGTAAATGGAAATAAAGATTTATTTAAAGTAGTTATACCAAGGATCTATTCGGCAGTTTTAAACGCCGTTTTAGCATATGCCTAATAAAATTGATTTTTTGTTTCCATGTCGTGAATACTTAATCTTTCTTCTATTTTGTGTTTTACAGAGTGTAAAGATGGCAACTACTAGCCTCAATTAGTTCCTGGAAAAAGAGCCCTTTCCTCAAAAAGCCCAATTAGTTGCTGGAAAAAGAGCCCTTTCCTCGAAAAGCCCACAATCTATCACAAACACTATCAAGTGTCCTCCAGGTTAAGTCAACTTTCAAAGTCTCATGGCTAATATTATAGGCTTTTAACAAATATGTCACCAGTTAGCTTCAAACCTCCATCCCTGAAAGGGAAGCAACTGATCTTAGACAATTCAGTGTCTTTGCTACTGCTTTCTGTCTTACATACTTTACTCTCACTACATTTCTTTAACAATGAATGCAATTCATTTAACATGATTAGAATTATAGTTTATCTTAAACATGTTGATCTTGGTGAGTAAATAGCTAATCTCAAAACAGCCAACAAAAGTAGCCAGTAAACTCTACAATTTGTAATGTAAAGACCGCTGCAACGAAGACGAAAAACCTTGCGCTCCGTAGCAGAGCACGGGTGAAAACCTAGTTTTATAAAAAGAGTAAATGTTATTATTGGTGTATACTAAATGAATTAACCCAACTTGTATGATGTCTTAATCACATGCATTATAAGAAAAAAACATAATAATCTTATCGAGATCCAGCTTTAACAAGCTTTTCTTGCATCTCAACTTTCAACATTTACATTAAAGTTTCTGAAAGATGATCATGGTGTAAGTTGAATAGTAAATTGTTAGTTTTTCAAAATTTTACATAATTTTAATTAATAAAATTTGAGTGATCCTATTTTACACATTGAGAGTCGAATACCATTACCAAATTATAATTAGAAAGATGACCTATGTAATTTTATTCAAGTATCTTGATGCATTTTATTCAATTAAACTGCTATTTAATTTCCTTTCTTGGCCTCTATTTGGATATAAAGTCCCTCAATCTACTGCTTAGTACTCTAACTATTTTCCGGTCTACTATCTTTCAGCTCCAATTTTCAATCAAGATTATCCACTCAAAGAAGCAAGCATATCAAAATTATAATCTTTTGATTGACAACATTAAAATTTAAATGACTATCAACTACTCCATTAATCTTGATCATCCATTAATCCCAGTCCCTCCAAGAGGGATAATTACTATGGTTTGTCTTTGATAGCTTGTTCATACTAATCATTTGTGCATCGTATGGTTCATCAACAATGGCAAAACGTATATCTTCTTTTCTTAATGTGTGAAAATAAGTCAAATTAGTATTTGATTATAACTTGGAAGAAATGTGATGTAAACCCATTGGCAAGATACTTTTGAAACAATATTACTCAACATCAATGGAGGGATTTTAGAGAAATAGGTCATGCGTTCAATCGCAACTCCTGGCTAAACGGTCACTGGATGTTCTCATTGCCTGGGTGCTTGGTTCTTGGCGAAGCGTCAGTCAGCACCCAAAAGGGTGCACGAGTTCAGGGTTTCCTCACCGATTTTAATATTTTGGAGAACATAAGTAACCTTAATAAGTTAATTATATATACTTTAGTGTTTCCTATGTTTAATATAAGAATGAGTACCATGCTAGATAATGTTAATGATTTAACCGGAGATAGAGTTTAATTATATCAGAACATTATATGTTTGGTTCTAATTCTTTAAAAGATTTATTGTGCTAAAACATTAAGAATTATGATAAATTGGGAAGTACAAATGTTAAAAACTTAGATAACACTCACCAATTACATCCTCAAAGATATTTATAATAAAAGGAAAACCACATAATTAGTCTCCAAAATAAGATGTTACAACCTAAAGAATACCTAAAGCATAGAATTATACAGTGGCAAAATGAAGAGGATTTGAATGTGAGAACTCTTTTGTTAATTTAAGTGTGGAAAATAGTCACAAAATGTTGCATACCTTAAATGTACTTTCCTTTTTAATGCTTTAACAATAGCTTTTGATGCAAAATCATCTCCTACACCTCCCATAGAAAATCAGTATATCAATTATGTTATGTGTCGTTTATGTGGGTTCACTAATTTGATTCTTATCGCCTTTTTTTTGATATTTTGATTGATTATTTACGCTTGTCAATGTACATATCTATAATTTCATATAGGAAAATGGTTCGGCCATCTATGAATAGCCAGGGGTTAAAGGATTCGAAAAAAGATGAGTTTGAGTTGTCTATTGCACACATCTTTTACATCTTTTGGTTACATAAATTATTCATAAAGGATTTCGACAAAATACGTATATTGATTTTCTCTAAGTCTTTTAGATACCCACTTACATTAGATTACATCTATTTTTTTAGATTTTTTGGGGAAAAATCTAGTAATAAACAAACCTGTATCCACCAATAAATAATCTACCCAAACTCATTAAAACTTGTACCAAAACACAAAATAATATAACGGATCAAAGCATTTGATATAAATAAGCTAAATACAACCAAAATCCGAATATAACATAATAAAGTCTTAAAAACGGCTGCCTAGTCACAAAACTTGCAATATCCGCAATATACAGGTCAACTAAGGTTTAGATAACATGTTCTAAATATACAATAAACAAATATTTACATACGGGTTGCCAAAATATACTTCAAGAAACAAAATAGCATATACGTATCCATATATAACATGTCCTAACTCTCCTCATCCCTTTCGGCTTCCTCATCCTGGCAAGCGTCCTCATCCATGCTTGACTCATCATCCCCGCCGCCGCAACTCTCGCTGCCACCACTGACCTCATGTTGTGACTCAAGCTGCGTACAGAGCTGGGACATCCGTTCGTCCCTCCTGATTACCATCCTAAGCATGTCGAGTTCTTTCCTTAGCTGGTTGTTTTCTTCTTTTACCTCATCGACATCGGCATTCCTGCCTTGTTTGACCAAAATGCTACCAACACCGAGAATGTATCCCCACTGTTTACCCTTTTAGACCATGTCCATTATCTAGTCCTCGGTGTAGGCACACCCGTCGGCATATTGGTGCCTAGATTCCTCAGCCAGATCATCTCCTCCTATGAAGTGACAAAAAAACTAGATAGTTAATATATTAGTCAGGTTACTACATTATGTCTTGACAAATCATTAAAGTGTGTGTTTTAAAACAATACTTACATATTGAACTCGCGCCTCATCCTGCGCAAATACGCCGTCAAACGGACTCGAAAACGCATAAAAGTCCCTTTTTAGTTTCTAAATAGTTCAATCCGTATGTAGCATATATTCATGCCAAGAAAAGCTTTCCCTAAAAGGTGTCCAACCAAACACCACCCTACAGTCTCACATGATATACATCCGTTTTAACCAGTCCGTCAGTCAAGTAAGAATTACCAAACCCAGATGGGGGTTATTAGCCCCACTAGATCTATTTATAACACTCGCGCTCACTTAACCAGTATGGCCAGTAAAGAAATTAACGGTTCATGAAAATTTAGGCAATAGTGGTTTGTACGCTACGTAGGCAACACCTAAACATGAAAGATAATGTAAAGTACTTGTGTCTAATTTTAAAAGCAAACAATGTTCTCACCCCGGATGTGACAACCATGACTTGAACAGGTTAGTCAAACCATTAGTGTTGACTTAGGTGCCTGTTGCAATGTATGGTTAATGTGATTTTATATGATTTTGCGTGTTTATATGAGTTTATGTGGATTATGTGAGTTATTAGTAATCAATCTATTGAGTGTGATCATCTCAATGAGATTAGAATGATGGTAAAATTTGTTGAGTTCATTTCGTTCACTTTTGAGTGACAAGGAAATAATTTTGAGATTTGAGCGTTTTCGCGTTAATTGTGTAAGTAATTATACGTATACGTATTTTTGTGTTATTAATTTAAGATGAGTTTATATTTTAGAAGTTAGTTGAGGAAAATGTAAAATTACTATTTTTTGAAAGTTCGGTTGGAAATAAAAAGTTATTTTAGAAAGATAGTAAACTGCGTTTATGCAAAAAAGGTATAGTCAAATAAGTAAATATTTTTACAAAAACTTAAGGTTATATTTGTAAATATAAAATTAATAAAAAAATTAAAAAAATTAATTTTTTTTTGGGATGAATAGTGTATTCCGAATTTTAAAAGAAAAAAGGAAAAGAAAAGGAAAAAATGGAGTTGTATTAGAAATCAAACACCAACTAGGCTTTATCTAGGATTACCTTAGAGCCTATAAATACAAACTTAATATCCCTAAATCCCCATATTGTGTAGTACGATCCGATCTTTTTAATTCTAGTTTGTTTTCAATTATAGTAATCTAAACATGATGGATTAGGGTTTTAAAATAGGGTTTATAATTCTGGAAGATTATAGTTTAATGATGAATGATTGATCATTAGTTCAATTGATTACGTGATTTGAGTATGCGTTAGGGTTTAAATCATCTGAGTTAATCGTTTAATTCACTGCAGAAATTTAATCCGTTTTGTAACGATCATAACTTGATCATAAAAGATCAAATAAACAATTTTCATTATACTGGAGTTAACCTCAAAGAGTCTATTTTCCAGAAAAATTGGTTTCGTGACTTAATATGGTCGGGAAGTGGGTCAAAAGGTTTTTATAAAATTGGTGTATAAAACTATGACGAATTTCAGTTTTGGTTTTGATTTTTCTAAAAATACTTAGTCATCGAGTTAGAAGCTATAAATCACATGGAAGTTAGTTCATATATTTTGTGTAACCCCTGAATTTTTGCTAAGTCTATAATGAGATCTAAAGTGGTCAGCTAGTGTCATACTTTTGGAAGGTCGGATTCTGGAAGAATTCTAGACACTTTGGACTAATGAATTTTAAAAGAGTATTTATAAAATAGTACTGACTTTAGGAGAGCTATGAGAGGTTCAACAGACATGTAAGTATCATGGTGAATTTTGGTTTGAATTATGAGAGTGTTTAAGTAGTGCGTTTAGGGCGTTCAAGAGAGAGTAAAATTCTGCTTAAAACTAGAAAGTTTAAAACATAACATTGAAGTGTAAATGGTATATGTAAGAGTTGGAAAAGAGATAAATCAAGTATAGAATTATGGTAGATAGCTTAGATATCCATCATAGTTTAGGTTACATCAAATTAGGTTAAATACCTAAATGATGGTAACTTATTGTGTGCTTACTTGTTTAAATTATTCGTGAAGTGGTTGTGAAGCGTTTGTTGGAATCTTTTGGAAAGCTAAGCATCAGGTGAGTTTCATAGTCCCTTTTTTTAATGTTTTTAAATTAGGATGGAAATGATGCTAAGTGTTTTGGAATACATTTTGAATTGTTGTGATTATGTGTTTTGATTGAGTGTGGATATTATGTGACTACATATGGCTTATTGTTGTCTGATATTGTGTTATGTTGAGGATCGTTAATAGTGGGGCTGATCATCTCACGGATCGTTAATTTGAGGATTGATCAACTCAGTGAATTGGTGGATCCAGGCCTAAATATAAGCTCCAGCTGGTAGACTTTTAGGTGCGTAAGTGACGCATGTGGGATTGGAGGGGTACGCCTACCCAGTATATGATTGGTTGGTTTGATATGGTGATTTGGTTTGCATGTTAGCATAAGTTCGTATAGTGCATAATTGTCCTATAATGTTTTGATGATCACAGTAATTATATTTAAAG
>BQNB010182572.1:0-12488 GCA_026074375.1 Tanacetum coccineum | reverse complement strand
TCTCAAGTGAGGGGATATGCGTATAATATCAAATGCTGCAGGGGAAATAATAAAAAGATATAAACTCATGTAGCATTTGCATGTTAAAAAGAAAGAAAAGTGGGTGCAACTAAAGACCACCCATGCGCTAAAAGAAAGAAAAGATGGTGCAAATTAAGTAATTATGAAAAATAAAGCTAGTAGCCCATTATTGCACCAAGACATCTCAATAATTATGAAGAATGGAGCTAGTGGCCCATTATTACACCAAGTCGTCCAAATACTTATGAAGAATGGAGCTAGTAGCCCATTATTGAAGATCAGATTTTCGGACTCAGACTCTTAGACCTATGGATGAACAGTAGCTAGTTATGACAACCTTAGATTATTTTGGAATATTTATTTTGTGTTTTTATTAACAACCATTAAATGTGTATCCCATGTCTATCCTAACCCCTTTATCACCCTTTAAAACCATATTACCCTTGTTGCCTTCTTGATTTAATGTTTTAAATTTATATTTTGCCGCATCTAAACAAAAAACATTACTTTAACGGGCAGTGTACCGATCGGTAGTAGGTTTCGTGGTAATTAGGGTGTCAAAACACTTGAAGCGAGGTTTAAATCTAATCAATTTAATTAATTTCTTGGTTATCTAATCATGTTAAATTTCTATTCTATTCTACTACCTATGTTAAACCTATGTTGTCTAAATCCTACTTTCTAACGGGGAAAAGGAGGTTTTCAGCCTGAGAGGACTGGCTACGGTTTGGTCGGTGATACAATCAACTCAAGGCATATTTACCCACGCAAGTATTAACAAAAGATAAAAGAGCAGGTCAAACATTATATATGGAAAACTGTTATTAACATTATTAATCGTATTAGGAAGTTGTTTGTTTATTAAGTGCAAATGATTTCTTCTCTCTCGAGGTGTGGCTTTCATTCTTAAGACTTAGGCGTTACATCTACCTAAGACCTAGACACATTTAATTCTGCCCAAATTAAAGCATCGTATTATAAAGCATTCCTTATTTGCTGATTTTATAATCTATTTAGATTAAAGCAATGGTGATCTTGTTAACATAGCTCAATAGAGACTTTACCCACTTATCGCTTAATGAGAATTTTATACACGAGTAGTTCACTTTGTCCAACCTTATTCAATGGAATGACGTTATTTGTTGAATTATCTAGGTCACCTGCAGTCAACACGATCAATAAACCATTGGCAATATACAATTAAATAGTTAAGCCCAAAAGGTATTCCTTTGACACAGGGACTTAGAATGAGATAATATTTGTGTAACTATATTCTATATGGAGAGCATCCGGACTCTAGATCTACTTGGTCCGCTTCACTAGATCCAATGAATGTATAGGTCGCCCCAAAAATTTATTTTTTTTATTTTAAACAAAAGCGCGTAAACAAGTATTAGAATTGATAAACAATTAAACTAGCATACAATGATAAATCAAGAATTGAGATAAACAAATACAACATTTAAATCTTCAGATAATGGCTACTACCACGAAGGTATTAGCCTTAAATGTCATATAAATACAAGATCAATTATTTAGCCAAGGTAAACTAACCGAGTTAACGAAATTGATACCAAAAAACTGAACGATTACTTAAAGTATATGGAATTAACGAGTTTCTATGGAATTGATACCGCTCGCTCGACCTCTTTCTCTTTTTCTTCCTCTGGAAAAATCGCTTTTATGGTTTAGGTATCTGTGAATAGATTTTAGAACTGAAAACTATTTTTTATTTTTCATTTATAAGGTTGGAAGTGGGTTGGATTCGACATATCCCAAGTGTTGGATACGCGTTATTGGGGATTTCTAGAGTAGGGACCGTTGATATCTTCTAGAATATTATATTGATTCCTATTTTGAATACGGCGCCTTGAGTCTTTGGATACGGCCGTATTGAGCTTTTATTCCACGTGGTCTTTCGTGAGTGCAGGTACGGATACGCCGTATCTTCTTGATGGATACGGCGTATTGGTCTTCAAAATAGTAATCTTCAAAATATCTTCATTTAAGCTTCAGAATTTTTGTGGCGGGTTTGATTTTTTTGCTATCTTGCACCAATTACTCATAATTTCGCAATTCTTAAATATAAACGATTAAGTAACTATTCTTTGCATTACTACTCACAAAAATGGGTTAATAACATAGGATAAATGATGCTATAAAATAGACGTTATTTGATGTCATCAAATGTCCCCCCATTTGAATCCTACTTGTCCTCAAGTAGCCTTTAGAAGTTTGTAAAAATGTAACCCTAAGGATATTTTCCGTTAAAGCACTTATTTGATCTATTACACAACTAAACACCTCACGAAATAGGAAGATGAAAACACTCAAATCACTCAACTAATCTATGTGGTAACATGTAACTAATTAGCTTAATTGCTCGGTCGTGACAAGTATTCTAAAATAAGCTTGGCAATGATGCACATCTCTACCACTAAAGCCAAGGAGTAACAAGTTTATAAAGGTAAATATGGTTTTTTGTATGGTAAGGCGTACGATTGATCAATCTACGATCTTTCACCAGATGTACCATTCAACAAGGCAGCTGAAGCACACATACATGGCCGTAACGACAAAATAAACATGTGTGCTTGATCACATCCTTATTCGAATTTAACCAACTGTTAGGATGAAGAATGATATAGGGTAGCAACCTTCAAACTTTCACCAAAAGTCGTAAACCAACGAGGAAGCTAAGACATGCATACATGGCCGTAACGACGAAATAGACATGCACGCTCGAACAAGTCCTCATTCGCGTAAAACCAGCGGCTAATCATTAGGTGAGAGGGAAGTAAATTGTTGTTAAATAAAAATCAAGAAAAAATAGATCAAGACTTAAAATACAAGTTACAAGACACTTTTTCCCGACCGTTACCATGATAAAGACACAACTATTTACAACGTCTTCATCATAGATCAAAAACAACAACCTAAGTTGGTGTTCCCATAACGATCAACATCCCAATCATCCCAAAACTTTACATACTCTACAAGGCAAGTGGCGATATCTACCACTTTGTACAATACTTTACATCGTTGATTTTTATTGGTGTATCAATGAATAATGTCATTCGTGTATTTCCTCGGTAATGCTCTTTGAGAAACGATTATCTTCAACTATCTTTTCTCTCTCTTTTTGTATTTTTTTTTATTTTTCAATTTTTTTTTCTTAACTATTCTTCAAATCTCGGTGTAGTTTTTACCATCTTCACGATCATAATAATTCTGGATAATTTCTTCGATAGTTCCTTCGTTCTTCGGATTCACCAATAATTGTGACGGTAGTAAAATCACATGAGTTTTGACTACTAATATACATTCCCATTTGCAATGTGCAAATTTCCAACCGCACCAAAGATAGGAAAATGACAACAAGACTCGGATAATATAAACTTTACACTTTAAGCAACTAGCAACTGTAAATTAAACTTAATCTAACAGGGTAGGTTAAGGTGTAAGGGTGTAACAAAACAAATAGTTGGTGTAATTCCTAAAGGATTGGCTCTACGGGTTGTTCTAATGGATCATCACTCTAAAGATGAGAGTGGAAAATGGTTTAAACGGGAGGTTAACTAACTAGTGTAGTTAGTTAATAAGCAACATGTAAAGGCGATTTGGGTGTAATCCTAAAATTTACCAATTTAAAACAATTACTCGTCTAAATCCATAGTAATAATCTGTTTGTCTCGAGTGATATACCAAGCCAAGTTCTCAAGTCTACACATCACCAACACACTCTTATTTTTATTAGATTTTGGGTAAAACCATTTGGATACGGAAAGGAATAAATCCTCACAATAATTAAACAAGGGTTATTTTTTGTGCGGGTTATGTATCAGTAATTTCACAAAGTATGCTTGAAAAAAAAATTGTGCCTAATTTAAGCATTTTAATGTGAAAATTAGGACAAGTAATTATTCTAATTCCATCCCCCTACTTGAATTATACAACGTCCTTATTGTATATATAAATTATATATGGGAATTTAAAA
This sequence comes from Tanacetum coccineum, assembly GCA_026074375.1. NCBI lineage: Eukaryota > Viridiplantae > Streptophyta > Magnoliopsida > Asterales > Asteraceae > Tanacetum > Tanacetum coccineum. The sequence continues at coordinate 8,470 of BQNB010182572.1, read as the reverse complement.
ATAATTAGAATGAGAAACTCCCCTGATATTTGCTCGGTAGATTCTCCAAGTTACGTTTATGAGCAAAATATCAGGGGAGTTTCTCATTCTAATTCTTTTTAAATTCCCGTATTTAATGTTTTATCTATACAACGAGGACGTTGTATAATTCAAGTGGGGGATTGAATTAGAATGTATACTTGTCCTAATTTTCACACTAAAATGCTTAAATTTTGCTCAAATTTAAAAAAAATCAAGCACACTTTTATGAAATTACTTGATACATAACCCGCACATAATAACCCTTGTTAGATATTGTAAAAATTTAGCCTTATCCGTTTCTAAATGTTTACCCAAATTCCACAAAATATGAGTGTGCTGGTGATGTAGTAGACTTTAGAACTTGGCTTAGTATATCACTCGAGACAGCAATGATGAGTACTATGAATTTAGATGGAGTAATTGTTTAAATTGGTAAATTTTAGGTTACATCAATGCTTTACATGTTCTGCTTATTAACTAAACTACATCGGTTAGTTAAACCCTTCGTATAAATCTTTGTTTACTCTCACTTTCAAGAGTAAGAATTTTACCCTTAGAACAACAAGTAAAGCTATATCCTTTAGGGAAATCACCAATTGTTGTTTCGTTACACTTTTCCATCTCTCGCCTTACCTGTTAGATTAAGTTTATTTTACAGTTGCATCTAAAGTGTAAAGTTTTGTGTTTCCGAGTCTTGTGTCTCAAAATTTTTATCTTTGGTAAGGGTGAAAGAATTTGCACACTCGCAAATGGGATATTATATTATAGTCAAAACTCTGTTTTTTACTACCAACACAATTATGGTACGTCCAAAGAATGAATAATTACTGAAGGAATTATCTGGAATTATTATGATTGTGAAGATGGTGAAACTACACCGAATTTCTTAGTATAGTGTTAGTAAAAAAATTGAAAAAAATTAGAAAAATCATAACAAAAAAGAGAAGGAAAGTTTGAAGATAATCGTTTCAACTACCGAAGGAATTACGAGGATTGATTATTTTGTTGATACAAATCGACGATGCAGAGGATTGTATAAAGTGGGGTAGAGATTTCGCCCTTACCTTGTATAGTATATAAGTATGGGACGATGGGAAGTTGCCGTTACGGGAAGCATACTTAGGTTGTTGTTTTTAATCTATGATCAAGATGTTGTAAATAGTTGTGTCTTTATCATGGTAACGGCCGGGAAAAAGTGTCTAGCAAATTGTATTTTAGACTTAATCTATTTGTTTTGTGATTTTTATTTAACAACAATTTACTTCTCTTTCCTAATGACTAGCCGTTGGTTTTACAAGAATGAGGATTTGTACGAGCGTGCATGTCTATTCCGTCGTTACGGCCATGTATGCATGTCTCAGCAGCCTTGTTGGTTTACGAATTTTGGTGAAAGTTAGAAGGTCCCTACCTATATATTCTTCATCCTAACCATTGGTTAAAGTCGAATGAGGATGTGATCGAACACACATGTCTATTCTGTTGTTACGGCCATGTATGTGTGCTTCAGCTGCCTTGTTGGAGTGGTACTTCTGGTGAAAGATTGTAGAATGATCAACCCTAAGCCTTATCATATAAACCCATATTTACCTTTATAAACTTGTTACTCCTTAGCTTTAGCGGTGGAGATGTGTATCCTTGCCAAGCTTATGATTGAATACTCGTCACGACCGAGCAATTGAATGAGAATTAGTTACTGATACCACATAGATTAGGTTCGTGTGAATTTGAGTATTTTCATCGTCCTATTTCGTGTTGTTTGGGTGTGTAAACTTGTAATAGATCAAATAAATGCTTTAAACGGAAAAACTTTCCTTTAGGGATAATTTTTATAGACTTCTAAAGGCTACTTGTGGGACAAGTAGGATTCATGTGGGGGGGGATATGTGTGACATCAAAATAACGTCTATTGTAGCATTTTTCCTATGTAATTAAACCAATTTTGTATAATTATTGCAAAGAATTGCTACTTAATCGTTTCTATTTGAGAATTGCAATAATTATAGAGTACTTGGTGAAAGATGACTAAAAGGCACGCATTTTGGAGCTTAAACGAAGATATTTTAAAGATTACTATTCTGACAACCAATACCGTTATATCCATCAATGGAAGATACGGCGATATCTGTGCCTGCATCACCAAAGACACGAAGGACCTAAGACCAATACCGCCGTATCCGGAAGAAAAATACGCCGTATTCAAGCTATATGGGGAATAAATATTCTTTGAAGATATCAAACAGTTGTCCTACTCCAAGAAATCCAATACGTCATATCCAAGCCATTGGATGCCGTATCGACACTGACTCCAGACCTTATAAATACAAAACTCAAAAACAACGTTTTATGTGTGCTTACAATTATTATTCTCGATACTAAACACAAAAGTCGATTTTTAGGGAGAAAAAAGCACAGAAGAGGTCTCGCAGCATTTCCAATTCCATAGGAGACAACGTGTAATATCTTATATTTTTGTAATCGTTCAGTTTTTAGTATCATTCGTTAACTCGGGTAGTTTACATTGGCTAAGCCATTACTCTTGTATTAATATGATGTTTGAAGGCTAATACCTTCGGGTATTAGCTATTATTATGAAGATCTAAATGTTTGGTTTTGTTTATATCTTGATTGCTTAATTTATCGTCGTATGCTTGTTTATGTTTATCAATTTATACTTGTTTACGTGCTTTTGTATGCGACCTATCATTCAACTGGATCTAGTGATACGGACCAAGTAATTTAGATGCCGGGATAGCTCTCTATATAGTAATTTATACATCTAGAATCATAGGATCACAAGTATTTTCCTTCTAAAACCGTGCTAAGGATACGCTTCTGGCTTAACTAGTTAACGAAAATTGCCTTTGGTTTATTGAACAAGTTGACTAGCAGGTGAACCTAGATAATTCAACAAATAACATTCTGATTCTATTGGATAGTTGGACAAGATGGACGAATCGGTTAAATCCCATTAAGTAGTAAGTGGGTAAAGTCTCTATGAGCTAGGGTTTACATGATCACCATTGTTTAATCCCTACGATAGATTATAATTAGCCAAATAAGGCTTTTCTTTATGCGCGATGCTTTAATTGTGACAGAATGATTTGGTCTAGGTTTAGGATGAAGTTCGCGACTTAAGAATGATATGCCACCCAGATAAGTACTATTGCACTGAATAAACAAACAGTTGCTAAACGGATTATGATGGCTAATACCGTTTTCTATTATAAGGCTTGATTGCTCTTTTATCTTCTGTTAATTTGCTTGCGTGGGTTAAAGTGTCTTGAATTGATTGTAGTCACCACCAAACTCGTGCCAGTGTCAGTCTCTCAAGTGAAACCCCCTTTTCACCTGTTTAATGAATTAGGTTAGAACTAACATAGAATTTAGCATAGGTTTACTTTACGATAGAATTAACTAGATTAGTAAACCAACATTTTAATAATTGAGATATTTTAACCTCGCTTAAAGTAGTTCGACACTCCTACTTACCACGAATTCTACACTGACGGGTACATGCAGTTAAAGTGTTGTTTTTGGTTAAGTCGGCAAAATATAAATTTAAAATTTGAATCATAAAAATATACACCACACAACGACACATCAAATACGCATCAATATTGTAAGATTATAATGTTTTTTCAATCCAAGAATTCCTTCATTATTTATTATGTTATATGTAATATGAGTGGCTAAGCACCTTAAGTGCTAGCCATGTTATGATATTGTTATGATTTTGATGCTTATTTCCTATCGAATTATCGTTTTTTGATATCCTTATTGCCTGTTGCATGATCCTCGAGTTTTGGTAGTGTTGAGAGTAGTGTAGATCCTGTTAGGCTTTATATTAGGCTTACTTGTTAAATTAAGGGTTAACAGGGTACTAGGGATACGTTGGAAACTACACTTAGTGTAGGGATTGCCCAAATCACTGCTTGTAGTAAGTTAGACACTTATAAAGTTCAATAAACTCTTCCACAAGGGTTTTATAGCCGAGAAGTGGGATTATCGGCACTAGACAGGTTTTTAGGATGGGTTAATCACTATAACCTGGATACCCAACCGTCGTGATCTGTGGGGGATTGAGATCATAGGATATATAGGACATGTTTCGATGCCAATTTGGGTCTGTCGATATTATAACCACCATAAGAGATAAGTAGACATTGCACTAGGAAACACCATTTTAACTGTAACAAAGGAGTAATTAGGCTAGTACGTTTTTCTTCCTGATCAATTCTCATATTTTAATTCCGCATTTTATTTACTTTAAAACTGTGAAAACCATTTTTACCTGTGGTAAATTCAAATTAAAACTAAAACTCTTAGCTCTTGGGACGACCTCGGGTTTACTAATCCTACACTATACACGACTGGATTCTCTGCCCGTTAGTGCGTTGTAGACCATAGGTAATCGAGTTTTATAAATTTAAAACTTGAAAATTAATTTAAACAATTATGCGCATCATTGCTCATATCATAAAAAAAGCACCACTCATGACACAAAACAACAATAAAATAACTTATGACAAACATATGAAAACATTAGTATTTAAACAAGAATATTTAAAAGAAAAAAGAAAACATAACCTCACACACCCATCAAAATAGTCATTGTGAACAAATAAACATTGTTGTTGTAGAAATAATAAGGAAAAGGGGAAATTACATAACTCGTTCTTGTGGCTTACTCTAAACGAGTGGGTCGATCCGCGCTTCGCTGCGGGACGACTCATGGACGTCTTTCAGTCCTATCTTGATTCAGAAGTTGGTGTCACAACCAAATGCCCCTTTTGTCAGTATACCCAATAACTATCCATTTCTCACCCCACTTTTAACAGTTACCCAACACCTCCTTTTTTACCCAAATATATCAAAGACATCAATATTACAAAGGGCTCGCCCTGACTTGAGTTATATTAAGAAAAATGACCTATTAATAAGTCATCTGGATGTACTATTATAAATAGACCAGTCTCAACTTGAGTTGATACAACGTTAAATAAAAAAATTATCAAACGACGCAGCTAAAAAATCACAAGTCACATAATAAAAGGAATGCACCTCTGTTATCCTTTTTGTAGCATATCAGGCAACATCATAATGGAAACATCAGGCTGCCGCATCAATCTAACAAATGTGATATAACACACTTACACCAGGAGATTATTTGCATAATGATTACTTGTAAAACTCTTTCGGTTTGATGGCAACTACGACGACCTATACAGTTGTGTTGCGACGCAAATCAAGCTTCTGCACCCCCGAGCTATTGCTAATTTTAGTACGGACACTAAAGCATGATGCTCCTCAGCAGTAAAGCCCCCTTACATGTAAAGGAAACAAAAGCATATATATCAATCCACACGTCAAATATTCCACCAACAATGATGTTGGTGCCGTGAAGACATTCAAATTTCAAACTCAGGCAACATACTTTTTTTCATCTATAAGAAAGCACCAAATTTTATACATAAAATAAGTGTACCTCGATAACAATGTATATGCCTGGTTTAGCCCATGGAAGCCTGAGAAGATCACAGCTAGAAACAAACTTTCCTCAGCCATGTCGAAGCATCTACATAAAATAAACATCGCATCAACAGACAAAGCACCAATAAAATCTCTCGTTTTTCATATCGACTCCAAATTGTTAGTTCTCTTGAGATAAGATCCCTTGGTTAGTAATAGGTCACTTTAAGACTTCTAATATGAGCGGAATGGGCTTAGTCAGGTGACTCGATATTGATTAACCACAACCCAAGTCAGACCGTTTAAAAGCAACATGCCAATGCTAATCCATGTCAATGGAATTATCGTATTATGACCATTGGGTTAGTTTTGGGTATTTTTCTTGGTGATAAACTTAAAAATTGTGCAAAAGATGTCAAATTTATAAGCATTGGCATGTTGACCCAAATGATAAACCATGTACTCCCATAATGTATTACGAAGAAAAGTGAATGAGATATCTTGTTTACGTGTTGCTACATGATCAAATTGCCAATTTAGTGCCTGAATCTGTCAAAGTAAAGCCCTGCATAAAAAAGAATCAATAATTTTATATAATTGACATTTAGCATCTTTGTGATTTAATTATATAACTTTTCGATTAAATTATATTTAAAGTGTAGGAAACCAATTAGTAACAACCTATAAGCATTGCAGCAAGCCATTCATCATGATAAAGCACCCTTACGCGAGTACATGCTCTAGCACATCCTTTTTATATTTTAAGCGCTGTTGACACACAATTATGACAACGTAACCAATAGATGCTAATTATCATAGAAGTGTTCTATATTTTCACCCCTAACATTTAAGAAAGATGTAGCAGTAGCTCAACAAATTATGAAATATGAGACAAAAACACATTCACATAGGGCATTCTTAGCTGCATAAACTAAGTGTGAAACCATTTAAATTCCTTTAACATCAAAAGGACCAAAAAAACATCCATAAAGTGTGTTGTGGAAGTCTTGGAGGATTCCAAGGTATGTTACTACAAACGCCCTTAAAAACAACACTGAACACACACCAACACCTCTTAAAAACTGGTTGCTTATTTCCTTAACCAAACACCCCCTTATTGGTGTTGGCATAGAGAACATGTTCAAGTATTGAACAATTTTCTACTTTCATATTCTCAAGACCGAGGGTTTGTTAATTTCCTCGTTTTCAATTACTTCACAAAAAGCAAAAAGCTGGAAAGCATGGTGATTGGTTTCTGACAAACCTGGTAATCTAGCCAATGACTCTTGTGATAAACGGCCATTAAAGCTTGTAAATGATTTCCATTCCTTCTCAGAGCTCGAGCTAACACCTTTCTGAACGCATAAAAAAGGATTATTAGTCCTAACAAAATTAGATATGTGTGTCATCATGTAACAGATTTAAAGATTATGGTAAGCGCAAAGCTCACCGGTTAAAATAAGGAGGCTTTTGGGTTTTGTTAAATATGCATTCTGATTCCACCGTGAATCGACAGTCCCTATGGCTTTATCCAATGAATGGAATCTGCATCATGACTCTGGTACAAACTCCACGTCATTCATATGAAACGAAAATTAAAGCATGTGTCAAGGCGTCATTAAAAATGCAATTAATAGAAAAGAAAATTACAAATCTGACCTATTTGGTGTGGGAACTAATTAAAAGCATGCACTCTTTTCATCGTATTAACTTCACATCTCGTGAAACAAAATTTTCTGACACACTAAATTTTCACAAACTGTCACACCCCGATAATTGCGGAAACTTGGGAGTGCAACGTAATGATCAATCATAACACAAGATACAATATAAAGAAAAACTACAATGCATAAACTTAAAGTGTTTTGAAGACCATCCACCTCGAACAAACCTCGAGTGATGTCCCAATTTATAACCAAATCCATAATCTCTTACAATTCCAAATGCTCGCACAGGGGTCTAAATCCAAACTTAAACCAAACTTCCAAATACTAAGAACCAAACAAATAAACAAGCAAGCTTCACATGAAAAATCCACACGGGATACTTCTAAGCCTGCTATCACATATCACCAACCTATTCATCTTTCACATCACCAGAAAATGATACTCGAAAATATCAACAATAATGTTGGTGAGCTCGTAGGTTTGACCTTAAACCCAAAAGCTGTGCCAATATCTTAAAACAGTGGATGATAGTGCAATATGATAGTGAATATATGAGAATTACCCATGACTTAGCATCCCCGCTAATCATGTAAGCATGACCTAGCATACCCGTTAGTCGATCACCATGCCCTAGCATCCCCGCTAGTTATAAAAACACAATATGTCACTTACGCACCTAACGGGCCTACCAGTTGGAGCATTATATTAGGGCAGGACCACAATAGACATGGCAAATCCTTGCCAATCACCTTTGTCGGGCCAAACACAGTACACGCAAGTAAAATCACAACCCTTGCATGCCAAACACAGTACATGCAAGTAAAGTTACATCACATATATTCACATAGCAATCATAAGCACATAATTATCCCAAAAACAAAACCACATTTCGCACAGTTCAATTAAAAACAATTCAAAACACATTTGAGTATCATTTTCCCCTAACGAAAAAACAATAGAAAAATGGGGTTACGAGAACTCACCTCAAGCAAGTCTTAAGCAACTAAATCTCAATCATACAAGCAAATGCAATGACGTTCACACATGACCTAGTCCAGTTAATGTCCCATTTTTATCATTCATTTCCAAAACAGTCTTCACGTTTGATGCATAGAGGTTAGATGCATTGTACAATTACCCATAACAATTTAGTGGTGTGATGGTTGACGTCTCATCCTAAAATATCTTATCAATCCGATACCTGAATGATACATACTGATTAATAGCTTTTTAAACTATATATATAATATAATAAAATAAAATATATATAATCTAAAAAAAACTACAATAATCAATAAAACCGAGAAGTAGTA
>BQNB010182571.1:0-12488 GCA_026074375.1 Tanacetum coccineum | reverse complement strand
AAGTGCAATAAAAATAAAGACTGATAACGTTCAGACGATCAATACGACGTATGGTATGGTGCGGATACGCCGTATTGATATCTGGGAAGACAGACTCGATATCGTAAATAACAATCCAGGTTGTCTCCTGGGAAGCACTTTTGTTTACAGCGAAGTCTTTAAGTTAGACTTGTCTTTAGCTTCTCACTTGGTGCGCGTAACCATCCACCCTTCGTCCATCATCCGAAAGATTTCCTGGTAAGCTCGGCACACCTCTTCACTTGGGATTGTAAGATTGTCGTATTCATCTTCTTTTACAGCAACATATTCTTCTTTATCATTGAACGAATATTTGATCATCTTGTATCTTTTTATTTGGCAAACCGGCACCTCGTGAGTTTTGATACTACATAACTTGTGTCCTTCTTCATGAGTTTTATTTTCCTATTCCCCTTCATCATAATCGTGGTAGTAAATCTTATGGCTCTTCTATCTTTTCCTATAATCATTGCTTGATTCATCATCACTGATCAATCCTTTCATGATAGCTTTGTTCTTTAAGGCTTCGTCTTTTAGTTCGCTATCTTCTAGAGCCTCATGCCATTCAAGGTCTTGGTAATAGAGCGAGTTTCCAATATGGTAAGCACCGGGAAATTTTCCTCCATTACAATAACCATCTTTTCTCCAACTATAAGTTGGCCGTTCCGAACATCCAGTTTTATAGTTAAAGGGCTTGCAAGTATGTTTGACTGGTTTTGGTTTAGTCCAAACTCCAGCATCAGTCCATGGTTTCTCATCAACCCATGGTATATCTTTATTCCATTCATAGATCCAATTGTCTTTGTAATCTTTATAGGTTTTAAACCTCATAATATCCTCTGTAAGTAAGTTTGAGTCTACTTTGATAAGGTAATTAAATTTATTGAATGCCAAACAGAGAGGTATCTCATAGCGAAAAACATTAGTTTCAATCTTAAAAATTTCGGCGGTTTCTTCCTCGTCACTCCAGTATTCTTCAAGATCAGAAGATTCATCATCAGATACCTCAATTTCATCACCTCCTATTTTCCAGTAATCCCACAAAGCTCCTTTGGTGAATATATCCATCGTTTTATAGTTTACGAACTTTGTAGCCAACCAACCTTCAAATTTTTGATTGGCTGGGTCCCATTTTATTACGGAAGTATTATTTCCCTCAATGCGAGAAGGCGGGTAGTATTTTCCAAAACATTTTGCAGTTAAATCGACCCAACAAGTGATTGATTCTTTGGTCTTATCAAACCATCTTCGTGCACCTCCAGCCAATGAGATCAGGAAAACAACAACTCTTAGTTTATCATGATCTACATTAGGTAATTTGATTGGGTCAATAATTTTTAGGTAGTATTCAATATGCTCAAATGCGTCCTTCCCGTTTGTTCCACTAAAAGCATTGTTGTGCAGACAATACAAGAATTTTCCTTTCAATTCATAAACATTTTTCCCGTTAACCATAATACTTGTAATCCTAGAATAGTAATCTGCTTTGTCATTAGGCGCAAATGTTTCCATACTTGACTTCTTTTCCTTATCCGCCATCACTTCTTCTATCAACTAGCTCTGATAAGTATGTCCTGTAACAAGGGTAAAAATATCAGCAGGATTTGCTCTGAAGAAGGATAGAAAAAATTTTGTACGAAAATCAAATACGAAAACTTAGGATCAAATTCTATTACAGATGATCGATACGCCGTATCCAATAGAAGTGGATACACCGTATTAATCAGTTGAATGGATACGCTGTATTAGACAAAAAGTCGGATATGCCATATCCAATGGTAGTGGATACGCCGTATTGAGTTATCGACCAGAACAGTGTATTAGCAAACAATTAAAACAAATTTACAAACAAACAATTAGACTAACAAATATACAAAATATATAGAATATACAAGAATATACACTAATCTAATTAACACTCTCCTAAGGGTTAGATCTAATCTAATGCTAAAACCCAAAACATAAAATAAAAATCAAGATTAATTTTCACTCCCTGGCAGCGCCGCCAAAAACTTGATGTGTCGTTGTGTGGTGTTTATTTATGATAGTTCAAGTTTTAAATTTATATTTTGCCGACTCAACCAAAAACAACACTTTAACGGGCAGTGTACACGGTCGGTGGTAGATTCGTGGTAAGTAGGGTGTCGAACACTTGAAGCAAGGTTGTTGGGATTACAGATTTAAAGATTACAAAACCTATTAGACGAAATGAAGAAAGAAGAAACAATGAAGGACCTAATATGTAATAGTTAGTTAGCTTTGATAGTAAGCTAGGGTTTGTAACCTCCCTTTATTATATAAAGAGGGTAGGCGTCTAGGTTACAGGCATCCATTCATAGCAGACTTCTCCAATGAGAGTCTGAGAAACGCATAGAGCGTGTGTAGTGTAGTAATAGTAGTTAGTTCTTTATTGTGTTTAATAAAGAAAACCTTATTAGTAACATGATTGTGTTCTTGTTCTTTATATTCCGCTGTGCTTATCAATCATTGTTATATTACCCTAGTTGAGTCCAGATCTTGGATTCTACAAAGGTTAAATCTCTCAATTTATTTATATTTGGTTTTATCTAATCTAAGTTAATTCTAATGTAAGTCAAACCTATGTTAATCCTATGTTTGTTCTAATCCTAATTCTAACCGGTAAAAGGGGGTTTCAGCCTGAGAGACTGGCACGTGTTTGGTTGGTGACTACAATCAATTCAAGACACTTTAACCCACACAAGCAAATTAACAAAAGATAAAAGAGCGGTCGAGTCTTATGATAGAAAACTGTATTAGCCATCATTAATCCTCTTAGAAGGTTGGTTTGTTTATTTAGTGCAATTATTACTTATCTCGAAGAGGCATATCATTCTTAGACTTAGGCATAACTTCATCCTAAGACCTAGACACATTAATTCTGTCACAATTAAAGTATCCGCATAAAGCATCCTTATTCTTTGATTATAATCTATCTTAGGGATTAAAGCAGTGGTGATCTTGTTAAACCCTAGCTCGTAGAGACTTTACCCACTTACAGCTTAATGGTAATTTATACTCTAGTAGTCCACTTGTCCAACTATCCTATAGAATCATAACATTATTTGTTGAATTATCTAGATTCTCCTAATAGTCAACATGTTCAATAAACCAAAGGCAATATCCAATTAACTAGTTAAGCTCGAAGCGTATCCTAGACACAAATTTAGAAAGACAATATTTGTGATCCTATGATTCTAGATGTATAAATTACTATATGGAGAGCTATCCTGGCATCTAGATTACTGGGTCTGTATCACTAGATCCAGTTGAATGATAGGTCGCATATAAAAGCATGTAAACAAATATGAATTAATAAACATAAACCAGCGTGCAATGATAAATTAAGCAATCAAGATATAAACAAAACCAAACATTCAGATCTTCATAATAATGGCTAATACCCAAAGGTATTAGCCTTCAAACATCATAATTAATACAAGAGTAATTGTTTTAGCCGAGGTAAATTAACCGAGTTAACAAATGATACCAAAAACTAAACGATTACAAAAGTATAAAATATTACACGCTGTCTTCTATGGATTGGAATGCTTTGCAGGACCTCTTCTGCTCTTTTTCTCCTCTAAAAATCAACTTTTGTGGTTTAGGTATCAAGAATATGATTTAGCACACTTAAAACTCATTTTTGAGTTTTGTATTTATAGAGTCTGGAAGTCGGTTGGATACGGCGTATCCAATGGGTTGGATATGGTGTATTAGAGTTTCTTAGAATAGGGACCACGTTTGATATCTTTCAAAATATTATATTTGTTCTATATTTCTAATACGGCGTATTGGTCTTCTATGGATACGACGTATTAAACAAGTTTCCTTTGTGGTCTTTAGTGAGTGCAGGCACGGATACGTCGTATCTTCTTGATAGATACGGCGTATTGGTAGTCAGAATAGTAAATCTTTAAAATATCTTCATTTAATCTCTAGAATGCGTGCCGTTTGCTAATATTCACCAAGTACTCCATAATTACTGCAATTCTCAAATATAAACGATTAAGTAAAAATTCTTTGCAATAATTATACAAAATGTGAAAGTGAGATGCTAATCGATATTATTTGAAGACCCCTCTGGACCATTAAAAATGCACTTTGGTCTGAAACATGTGTATGATTAGCCCGAGGGATAAAAAGTTGATCGGAGGACGAAAGACGAAGAAAAGTAAAGATCGCACATTGCGATGAGCACTCTGCCGCCCGGCAGAAGGGATTGCCGCCCGGTAGAGAGCTCGATTGTATTGCCCGTCCGCCAAGACTATGCCGCCCGACAGACACGCTGTCAGTTACATTTTTGTAATTATGAGAGTATTAACGAACCATAATGCCTGGAAACCGCTCACAATTACATCATTAATACAACTGAGGGACATTCCATTTACTTCTTAAGTACGGTATTGGCAGTTAAATAATATATTATATTATATAATATATATATATATAATATATAAAAAAATATTACTATAAATATATATATACTATATAGTAGTGGAGATTTTGACCTAAAAACAACAACAAGAAACCCTTAACCCTCAATTAGGTTAAGTTTCCACCACCTATATTCACCCCAAAAGCTGTAGAAATATCTCTGCAAATCCAGGAGAGTGTGAGGACGAATTTGAAGGAAGAACCACCACTCTTGGAGTTACGTTGATTATGGCAATTGGAGGCCTTTGGCGAGCTACATCAACAAACTTAGTAGGAATCTTTGTAGGTATTAATCTTTACAAACATTTTCTGAGATGTTGTCAAAATTTAATATTTGAATGTTGGATTTGTGAAATGAAATTATATATGGAGTAGTCTCATAATACTTAAGTTAGAAATGAAATGATTGGTGAAATGCTTGATTGTGTATGAATGATGATTTTTGTAAACATGTGGTTTATTTATGTCTTGAGTTCCTTTCTATGATTTGTGGTAGAATACCCATGGAATCATAGGTCGAAAGGGATTCCATGGCGTAGGTTATTCTCTATTAGTAGTGACAAACTAAAAAGGGGTTTTGGTAATTGACATCTACCATCTTCACATAATAAAAAAGATGAACAAAAAGGCTTGAATTCAAGTATAGGGCGAAAGGACTTGTTGAATCACTTAGGAGCATCAGTTATCTAGCAAACACACTTAATTGGCTTGGGGTTAATGATGTTTATAGGTCCGAAAGGGTTCGTCATTAGTTTTATGCATAAATTAAGAATTGGTGAGGTACACCACGGAGTCAAGTCATGTATAAATGGGTTTTGTGAATCATATACACTTGTTTACCCAACATAATCAAACATGGATATCAATGACATGGATTTTTCGCATAAGTATAATCTTAAAAATGGAATGAATTTTCTTAAGTAATTACCTTGATCTTGTGATGCTAATAAGCCGTACAACCTATGTTGTCTTTCTGCTACCTAGTATTGTTTAGACCAAGTCCCGTGGAAAGAACTTGACTACCCCGACATTTTACTATGATTAACGAGTATACTTGCTCGTAGTTTTCGTTGGTAATATATTATTCTCGATTATAAATGTATAACTTGCACCGACAACGTCCCAACAAGTTTTTGGCGCCCTTCCAAGGACTTGTATTTTATCCTGTTTTAAACCATACAAAAGGTTAGAAACAGAAATGTTTAGTTAAAAATTAGATAGTAATAAGTATCCAAAAATAAAAAAAATTCTTTCAGAATGTGCATCCGGCGCACACTTGCCTGCCGGATGGCACACCACCTGATATATAAAAAAAGAAGTAAAGTAAAAAAACGAGCACCCTGCCGGGCGGCTCAGGCTGTTCTGTAAAAAAAATTGTTTTGTTCTACATGTTTGCTTGGTTAATTTCGTGTCTCTTTCTAAATGTTTATGAAGTAGTAATTCAATTTATGATTTCGTGTTTAGTTTACTAGTGCTTTAGTAAAATTAATTAATAAATAATAAAAAATATATATATATAATTTTTTTGAGCACCCTGCCGGGCGGCAGACGAGCTGTGGCGGGCGGCAGGGAGTATTCTGTGAAAAAAAAATCAAGTTTTAAAAATATGAAGCATAAGGATGCGTGGGTCAGTTCTAAAACGGTAAACGGGTTAAACTACTATGAAAAATGAGTGTGAATGATTAATTGTTATTACTAACCCATTGCTAATGAGTTGGATGATGCGTGTTGTCTTTAATAGTTGTTTAAGCTTTCGGAATGGATACTTTGAGCTGGTTTCGGAATACTTGAAGGATCTTGAGGAATGTATGGATGAAGGTGAATCAAAAGTTGCTAAGGAAGCAAAAATTGTTTGATTGGCTTTGGAGACACAGAGTATTTGATAGAGGTGGACAATAAAAAAATTGCAATCTTTTACCAAGCACCACTTTTGAGCTTTGTTGACCAATCATAAGGTACTCTTTACAGCAAAGTAAAGCAAGGAGCTTGGGATGCGGAGCTCGACCTTGCGGATTCGGCAAATTACGTTACAGAAGAAGTGTTGGGAAACATGGTTTTATGCGTGTCAATTTTTGCGACTACGGTAGAAAGATGGTGAATGATGTCAACGTGGAAATTCATGGGGTCAAGTTCAAGGCTGATTTTGTTGTTTTAGATTATGTTAATGAGGGAGAACCTTCTATCATGTTTGGAAGGGACTTTTTGGTGACAACTAAAAGCCAAGTCGATTTCGGATTAGGAGAGATAAGGATGAATCAACTATGTATAAAAGAGGTATTTGAAGTGATCGATCCTATGAAGGAAGTTTGGAACTCAAGCGAATGCAAGTTGTCAATAAAGGAAAGTAATATAAAATATCCAATTTTAAATTCTGTTCTACAACATATACCCAAAACGAGATGAAGGTAATTTAAATGATAAGGGTAATAGTAAACCATTTTGAATAAAAAATATATATTGTGCTATAATAACTAGTGGTTAAGTATGGAAATTACTAGTTACCAACTATGAAGTAGTCGATCGGGGGTTGATCGAAAAAAGTCAATAAACAGCCAATGAAGCTATAAATTATGAAGACGAAGGAAGAAGAAGTTGAAATATGGATATCGATTAACCAATGTGCTAAGACGTGATACTGGTAGTTCATCAGAGAGTTAGGAAATAATTTACTTGGTAACTAGGAGTTTATAAATTTAACCAGCTTTCGTTACAAACAAAAAGTAAATAAAAATCCCTTTGATAAATTACCTGGTTCTCACGTTGTCTTTCGGAGTTGTTGCGATACTAATTTTGAAGTAACTTTTTGATTTTATAGAAAGAACCTGCTCGAGGGCGAGCAGAACTTAAGTGTGGAGGAAGTTGATAACGCCTAGATTTGGTATGTTTTGGGATGCGTTATCTTGCTTTTATATGTGCTAATTGGTTAAATAATACTGCTTTTACCCCTGTTATTGTGTAATATGAGATTCTTGTGTTGCAGCTAGCCAAAAGATACGAAGTGAAGAAAAGAAGCTATGGAGTGAGTGCTAATTTGATATTTGATTTAAAGACCCCTCTGGAACAGTAAAATATGCACATTGGGTCATAAACATGTGGTATCAATTAGCCCGAGGGATAAAAAGTTGATCGGAGGATGAAAGACGAAGAAAAGTGAAGATCGCACATTGCGACGAGCACTCTGCCGCTTGGCAGAAGGGATTGCCGCCCGACAAAGAGCTCGATTGTATTGCCGCCTGACACAAGACTTTTTCCGCCTGGCAGGACCACACTATCTGTTACATTTTTGTAATTATGAGAGTATTAACGAACCATAATGCCTGGAAACCGATCATGTACTTATAATATCAACTGAGGGGACTTCCATTTACTTCTTAAGTTGGTTTGGAAGTAATATATATAGTAGTGGAGGTTTTGACCTAAAAACAACAATAAGAAACCCTTAACCCTCAATTAGGTTAAGTTTCCACCACCTATATTCACCCCAAAAGCTATAGAAATATCTCTTTAAATCCAGGAGAGTGTGAGGATGATTTTGAAGGAAGAACCACAACTCTTGGAGTTACGTTGATTACGGAAATTAGAGGCCTTTGGTGAGCTACATCACCAAACTTGTAGGAATCTTTATAGGTATTAATCTTTACAAACATTTTTGAGATGTGTCTAAATTTATCATTTGAATGTTGGATTTGTGAAATGAATTTATATATGGAGTAGTCTTATAATACTTATGTGTGGATAAATGATTTGTGGAAATGTTTGATTATGTATGAATGATGATTTTTGTAAACATGTGGTTTATTTATGTCTTGAGTTCTTTTCTATGATTTGTGGTAGAATACCCATGGAATCATAGGTCGACTTGAATCCCGTATTTAATGTTTTATCTATACAACGAGGACGTTGTATAATTCAAGTGGGGGGATGTAATTAGAATGTTTACTTGTCTTATTTTTCACACTAAAATGCTTAAATTATGCTCAAATTAAAAAAAAAATCAAGTATACTTTTGTGAAAATTACATGTTACATAACCCGCACACAATAACCCCTGTTAGATATTGTGAGGATTTAGCCTATCCATTTCCAAATGTTTACCCAAATTCCACAAAATATGAGTGTGTCGGTGATGTTGTAGACTTTAAAACTTGGATTGGTATATCACTCGAGACCACAATAATGAGTATTATGGATTTAATTGAAGTAACTTGTTTAAATTGGTAAATTTTAAGATTACAACCAAATCGTCTTTCCATGTTGTTTATTAACTAACTACACCGGTTAGTTAACCTCCAGTTTAAACCATTTTTCACTCTCATTTTTAGAGTGAAGATCCACTAGAACAACCCGTAGAGCCAATCATTTAGGAAATTACACCAACTATTTGTTTTCGTTACACCCTTACACCTTAACCTACCATGTAGATTAAGTTTAATTTACAGTTGCTAGTTGCTTAAAGTAAAAAGTTTGTATTTCCCGAGTCTTGTGTCATTTTCTATCTTTGGTGCGGTTGGAAATTTACACATCGCAAATGGGAATGTATATTACTAGTCAAAACTCATGTGATTTTACTACCGTCACAATTAATGGTGAATCCGAAAAATGAAGAACTACATAAGGAATTATCCGGAATTGTTATGATCGTGAAGATGGTGAAACTGCACCGAGATTTGAAGTTTAGGTATTATTAAAAAAAATCGAAAAAAAACTGAAAAATAAGAAAAATCGCAACAAAAAAAGAAGGAAAGTTTGAAGATAATCGTTTCGCAACTACCGAAGGAATTACACGAAGGATCGATTATTCGTTGATAGGCAATAAAAATCAACGATGTAGAGTATTGTATAAAGTGGAAGATATCGTCACTTGCCTTGTAGAGTATGTAAAGTTTTTGGATGATTGGGAAGTTGACCGTTACGGGAACGCCAACTTAGGTTGTTGTCTTTGATCAATGATCAAGACGTTGTAAATAGTCGTGTCTTTATCATGGTAACGGTCGGAGAAAAGTGTCTAGCAACTTGTACTTTAGGCTTAATCTATTTGTTTCTTGATTTTTATTTAACAACAATTTACTTCCCTCTCACAGGATGATTAGCTGCTGGTTTTACGCGAACGAGAATTTATACGAACATGCATACCTATTCCGTCATTACGGCCATGTATGCATGTCTCGTACCTCGTTGGTTTACGACTTTTGGTGAAAGTTAGAAGGTTCCTACCCTATATCATTCTTCATCCTAACCGTTGGTTAAATTCGAATGGTGATGTGATCAAACACACATGTATATTTCGTCGTTACGGCCATGTATGTGTGCTTCAGCTGCCGTGTTGGAGTGGTACTTCTGGTGAAAGATTGTAGAATGATCAACCGTACGCCTTTCATACAAAAACCTATATTTACCTTTATAAACTTGTTACTCCTCGGCTTTAGTGGTAGAGACGTGTATCCTAGCCAAGCTTATGATAGAATACTCGTCACGGCCGAGCAATTGAACGAATTAGTTACATGTTACCACATAGATTAGTTGAGTGATTTGAGTGTTTTCATCTTCCTATTTCGTAAGGTGTTTGATTGTGTACTTGTAATAGATCAAATTAATGCTCTAACGGAAAATATCCTTAGGGATACATTTTTATAAACTTCTAAAGGCTACTTGAGGACAAGTAGGATTCAAATGGGGGAATATTTGATGACATCAAATAAAGTCTATTTTATAACATCATATATCCCATGTAAATAATCCATTTTGTATGATTATTGCAAATAATTGCTACTTAATCATTTGTATTTGAGAATTGCAGTAATTATGGAGTAATTGGTGAAGATTAGCTAAAAGGCACGCATTTTGGAGCATAAATGAAGAGTTCAAGAAAGTCTACTGATCTGACAGCAAATACGCCGTATTATTCTAGACCTATACGACGTATCCAAGACTTTGACGAATCAAAAGACCATTGCCTGAATTTGAAGAATACGCTGTAGGATATACGTCGTATATTATACTTTGGTCAAATATCAAGAAAAGCACACTTTTAGCCAATACTCCGTACCCAAGAAGCTTGATACGCCGTACCCAAGATGCACAAAACACCATACCGGAGTAGCCCAATACGCCGTACCCAGGGACCCCAATACACCGTACCGGAGTAGCCTAATACGCCGTACCCAATAGGTCCGATACGCCGTACCCAATAAGGTCCGATACGCTGTATCCAGGAGGTCCGATACGCCGTATCCAGGAGGTCCGATACGCCGTATCCGTACCAGCTCAAGAAAATTCTGGAATATTTTTATTCTTGGAGCCCACGCCAAGCAACCCTGATACGCCGTATTGAGTTCCAATACGCTGTATCGACCAATTTTCAGAGTCTATAAATACCAAAACCTAAATACGATTTTAGACATGCTTTTTACCACCAAGTCCGATTTCCAGAAGATCAATGAAGCCAAGAAGGTCCTAAAAAGTGGTCCGATCAATGGGAAAACTCTTGTAATCTCTACACTCCACTATACGCGTTCGGTTAACATTATGTTTAATCGTTCATCTATGATTTCATGTATTGTTACAATGACTATCGGCTAATACCTTTAGGTATTAGCCATGTTTATGATAATATAATGTTTTGATTTGTCTTTATATCGATTGTTCTTTATTCGTTGCATGTTGATTATGTTTATCACTTCATACCCGTTTATGTGCTTAATTATGTGTTTTTCCTATCATTCAACTGGATCTAGTCCTACATATTTAATGCGCTGCAACTTCGGTGTTGTTTGGGCGTAGGCTAAGAGTCCGGGATAGAAACATATAACGCTTATTCATATAGCTGGACTAATAGGATCACCAATAGAAAACCCTGTTTCAATCTATGGTTAAGTGGATAGGTAGACTAAGCCGGTGACTTAGGATTACACATAACGTCCTGTTTCTATAGGTTGTAAAGTGGGTGTGGACTACTAGTATATGAATTTCCATTAAGCAGTAAGTTGGTAAAGCCTCTATGAGCGGATATTTGAAAAAAATACCCTCAAAACCTTATTTTTACCCCTTTAAAAATCCTATAAATACCCCCTTTATATTTTATAACTTCACACACAATTTCTATACCAATTCTCTCATCTTTCACTAAAAAAAATGAATCCCAACCCGAATTGGATTTCCGGTATGCTTACCGACCCAATCAACCAAATTTCAGGGTCGTCTTCGAATCTGGGCGGTTCCACTCAACCTTCATTCACCCAAATGCCTTACTATCCAAATTTCCAACCTCAATATTCTAATCAAGAAGAACAAATGTTGTTTCACCAATTTAAAATGCAAATGCAAATGAACAAACAACAACAATCAAACCAATTCACCACTTCCCAACCACATTCCAAGCAACAATCTCACCACCTAGTTGACGAAACCGAAGAAGAAGAAGAGGAACCGCTTCCAACCTCGACGTCGAAGCCTAACCGCGGTCGTAAGAAGTCGATAGCAAAAAGAAACAAAGGAAAAGATGTGGAAGTTGAGAAAGAAACCAAAGAAGGACGAATTCGACATGCGTGGACCCAAGCCGAGGATTTGCTTTTGGCGGAAAGTTTCATTCAAATTTCCGAGGATCCAAAAACCGGGTGTGATCAAAAGTTGGCGACTTTTTGGTACAAAATCTTAGATATGTACAATCAAGAAGCTAACAAAAAAAGCTTCCAAGAGCGTACAAAGAACATGTTGACGGGCAAGTGGACTCCAATGAATGTCGCGGTTATGAAGTTTAACCAATTGTATGAGGAAACGCTTGCTCATAGTGGGGAGAACGATGAGAACCATATGGCGAGGGTGCTCCAATTGTATGAAACCATCGTCAGGGGTCAGTTTAAGCACCGAAGTGCTTGGAATTTTTTGAAAGATAGTCGCAAGAGAGCGAAGACCGAAGACGGTTGATTCAAGTTCAAAAGGTTGCGGAGGACATGAAAGTTCTTCAAATCGACACAAGCGGGATGGATCTGACGTACGCCGCTATCATCAACGCCCAAA
>BQNB010182570.1:0-12488 GCA_026074375.1 Tanacetum coccineum | reverse complement strand
GTTTGCTACATTGGTGCTACAGTAACCGGCCCATTAGGCTCCTACTTTGGGCCGGCCCATTTGACACTTTTTTTTTTGGTTTTTCTTTTCCTTTAACTATGCAACTTTAAAAAAAATTGATCGACACAAATAGGAAACAAAATTACAAAATTACAAAAGTACTTATTTATTCAAATCAAAAAATATCTGCGACATGAGACCAAACACATAATCCCATATAAAAAAAAGAAACTATTGCACAAAAATAATTAAAAAAAAAATTGCTCGGCACAAAATAAGAAAAAAAATTACAAAAGTATTGACTTATTCAGATCAAAAAATACCCACGACATGACGCCCAACACATAAACCCATATAAAAAATAATATTAAACATGAGACCGGAAAAATAAAGCCGCACAAAATACAAAAAAAACCAAAAAAAAAAAAAAAAAAAATTAACGGCCCGCATCAACGCGCGGGCAATCATGGTTAACACATATTTACCCAAATCTTATAAAATTATACTAAAAAGGACCCAAATACCCAAAAAAACAACTTTTAACCACATAATTTTTAAAAAATTAGCACACGCAAACCACACTTATAAAACTTTGATATCTTATCATACAAATTTTAAAAAAAACACCCACATCTATAATAAAAGAAACACCGCCCCGCAGCAACGCGCGGGCAACTATGCTTGTTATACACTACAAATACATCATCTCTTCTTTAAATACTCGTTGCCCACTTCTCCATTAAACATCAACATCTCTATTCCTCTCTCAAAAAGTAACCAAAACCTTAGAGAGAGAATGGAACAAAACTTACCAATAATCACTAAAAAAACATGGAACTTGATTCGTGTCATGTTCTTCATGTTAAAAAAAGGCATTTCAAAAACAAAGTTCATAACTAATCTTAACATGATGATCAAACGTGGCAAAATCGCAAGTAAATCATTACACAACCTCTTGTTCCACCACCATCAAAATTGGGCTGTTGCCACATTGTCATAAAATCACAAAATTTGAGTCTTTGCTTCTGTGACTATTTAGAGAAAGTGTGATTAAAAGCTTATAATTTTAAACTTTATTGAAATTGTTATAAGAAACCTATGTCATACAAATGCAAAAAAATATTAATATGTATCCACTCTTTTGTGTAAAGTATATAAAGTTAAGCATATGATTTTATACCCGCTCCATCTTTAGTTACTCTTTTCCAATAAGTGAAGGAGAAACACTTCCCCGCTTTAATGACACCTTTTTTACGCGTCACAATGCACCTGATTGTATTTACTTTTAGGTATATGTTAATGTATTAGTAATATCTAATTAAACTTTAAACACAAAATCAATTTGGCCAAATTACTGATATCTTAATTTGTTACCACAAGACTTGATGAAAATCTTATAAAGCAGGTAACTAAAGCCTATATAAATGTGACATTATAAATATTAAAATTTTATAACGAAATATTGTTAAGCTTTAATATCGACTAGTACCTTCCCCAACTTTAGATTCATACTTTAGTCGGTCAAAGACTAGAAACTAATCATATTAACAGTTGATTAGTACTCGAACCAAAAAGGGTCTAATTAGGTCACTATAAGGGAACAAAATTATTTTATTATGAGTATAACTCCGCATTCCTAACATCTATACCTAAGTTCCAAAAGAACTTAGAGAATCATTAATCATATGAAACTGCTGTGACGTATTATTAACTTTTAGGGATGAAATCCTTGTAATTTACGTGTCTACTAATTATAAGCATACCCTAGCATAGGGCTTTCGAAATCAACAAGATTGCCCTAGCACCACGTCAACCTTTTCTTTTCTTTTCTTCACATTTTACTTTCGGGTTTACTTTACGATTTGAAACAAAAAACGAGCACTTTGAATTATTAACTTTTATACGAACATTGAATTTTGACAGCAGAAAAGGTCAAGGCCTAGCTTTCGATAGGGGCAATATTGAAATTATAACACATAGCAAAATGTTTCCCATAAGAGAAGTTAAAGTGAGAAAAAAAGGTTAGATACGTACAATGATTTGCCTTATTATTGTTCAAGACACTTTTTTTAGCTTGCATGAAATAATCGGTTCAAAACGATACAATAATTAAAGAACCGAACTTGAAACGTACCGAAACTGGCTATACTAAGTTTAGTTCCTACCTAAGATGTTATCAAAAGATATTTCTTTGATCCGATCCGATCCGATCCAGCCAAACCTGGAACCAAATGCAGAACCAGGTGAAGAATCGTAATTGATTTGTTCATACTTTGGTTTAACTAGTTCTCCTAGTGTGAAATTCAAATGTTGTTTTCTTCCAAAGTATCATCATATGTCATGGGTCCTATGCATTTTTTAGAAAGAAAAAAAAGGACATAAAATTATATTTGGTGCCTATACATATTTTTGGGATTTATAACATATAATGAATCTTTAATTACATTACATTATTATTGATAGTTTATGCCAACGCTGACTAAGGAGCCGTTTGGTTTCCTTATATGATTCACTATGGGTATGGTTTGGGGATATAATGAAATGCGTATAAGAATAATATATTTAAAGTTGAATGTGACTAATTTAAATATAATATAATCAAAAATAATAAATAATGCTCAAACAATTCTGAGTCTAGACAAAAAAAATGTTTAAAAAATAATATGGCCTACCAGTCCATACATATAAGCAATGTTAAAAGTGCTTTTTTTATTAGTAAAAATATAATATGGCCCACAAGTATCCAAAAACCAAGCAACATGGACTCCTATGCTTATACCCTTGATTCAAGGGTTTTCTTATACTCATATCATCAAAATAAACTGGTTATTTCATTCTCACTCTCATACTACCATTCCATATCCTCGTAAAAAACACACCCTAAGTTCATTACATTATTATAGAAAGGTTATGCCTAGGCTTTTGAAAATGACATAAAAATGAACACGAAACGTGCAATTATTATAGTCGAAAAGCGAGAAGTGTTTTTTTTATTAGTAAAAAAATAATGTGGCCCACAAGTGTCCAAAAACCAAGCAACATGGATTCCTATGCTTATACCTTTGATTCAAGGGTTTTCTCATACCCATATCATCAAAACAAACTGGTTATTTTATTCTCACACCCCTACTATCATTCCATATCCCCATAACAAACACACCCTAAGTTCATTACTTTATTATAGAAAGGTTATGTCTAGGCTTTTGAAAATGACATAAAAATGAACACGAAAGGTGCAATTATTTTTGTCGAAAAGGGAAAAGTCTACGTTTCTTTGAATTTATATGTAGGTCGTCGTTTGCTAATACCATTATACTAAAGAAGTGACGACTAAAGAAAATATGCATACATAAAATTAGTAATGGTAAAAGTTTCAGTAGCTAGTGGCTTCAAGAACTTGCTTGGTAACTTTTTAAGTTAGAAGACTATTTATAGAAGTCTAATGTTTTTTTTAGCTATTTTGTAGTGTCATTTGATCTTTAATCATTCCATAAGGTAGCACTACAAGAAAAATGTCTCTTAGTGACACAAAAAAGTGTCAGAAAATGTCGAAAAAGCTGTCACTAAATACTTTTTAGGTTGCTCTGTAGGCGTGTTTATTTTTTTGGTATTTGTATTATCTAGCAACTTGTTAGTTTTTCTATACCAAACAAATTCGTTAAAAAATGTACTCCCTCCGTCTCATATTAAATGTCCACTTTGACTTTTTAAAGTCTTTTCTTTACAATTTTGACCTTAAATATTTTCGTTTGTGTTATATAATATTTGATGCAAATTATATGAGTAGATTGAGTTTTAAATGTATTTTTCATAGATATAAATTTCATCAGGTATTACATAATACAAACAAATATATTTAAGGTCAAAGTTGAATAAGAAAGACTGTAAAAGTCAAACGTGAACATTTAATATGGGACAGAAGGAGTAATTGATTGATACAAAGATAATTATAGGATCGAATTTGAACTTGCAACCTTCATTTTACACTACATATCCCCATAATAGGGCTAATAAAACTGTTTGAATAAGCATCACTAGAAGGAAATTGTACATGTATTTACAAACCAAACTAAAATATTGTCACTAAAATTCAAAGACAGTCACCAAACATACATATTAAGAGTCACAAAAGATAACAATACAAAAACATAAATCGAATTAAGGAAGGTATGTGAATATTTTGTGACACGTTTTTTTCTGCCAGAAATCGTTTGCAACTCAAATTAATTTTTTCGCTTATATGTACCAGGGTTCTCTTGCTTGCTCGCTAATAATTACAGTATGCTGTTAAAATTCAAGCTAACAAGTTGGATATACTAATTAATTACCATAATATTAAGGGTTCGGGGCAAAGTGATAGGTACACGAATTCTCAGTTTCGTCCAAATCTATGTTAATGTATAGAAAGTCTCTTGCTTGACTATGGTTCTCGAGCGTTTAAAACGAACAATCATATTCAAACATTACAAATTATATGATAACTGACTTTAATCCTTGATTCTGTATAGATAGTCTTAAGTTTAATTTGAAGATGATATTCTTACTTCGTATAAAATGACGTAAAAAGCTACCAAAATTGTTAGGGTTACACAAATCACAAAACCACAAGCTTGAAATGCAAGAAAATAATTCAAGTATAGTCCATATAACCCCTAATGGTCCACTAAAGACATTCCAGTCCCTCAATTAATTTTCACGTCTTCGATCATTATAGAACCTCCTTATGAACTCCTCAGCTGCTTCGTCCACTTGACAATCTTCGCCACCATTAGTTACCGGCATAGGTGAGTCGGTTATCCTCAATGGTGAGGTGTTTGTCACCATATCGAGAGCCTTAAGAACCGCATAATTGATGACTATATCATCACAATCATTTACCGCTAGTGGTGGGTTATAATTAGTGAGATGTTGGCATTTATTTCGGTTTTTCTTGTGGGAGGAAAAGATAGAGAGTGGGTACGGAGAGGTGTATAGCAACTGATTCGTTAGAAAATGATGAGGTTTGTTTTTCCGGCGATCTTGCTTCGTTTGTAATCATATTAAACTCAGCCATGATTTTTGCTTTGGAAATTCCTTTCTTTAACATGAAGAACATTACACGCATTAATCTCCATACTTTTTTGGTGATTATTGGTAAGTGTTGCTCCATATCTTCTCTCTAGGTTCGTTAAGTGTGTGAAATAAAGAGGTGTTTGATATATGTTCAATTGTTGATGATCAAATGAGGAGGTAAAGAGTGGTATTTAAAGGAAGAAAATAAAAAGATACAAGTAAAGAAAAAATAAAAATTAAACCACTTCCCAATTATGGAATTCTTTTGCATGTGTTTTTATTATACTTTTCTTACTTTAATCTAAGTTTTCCATTCCTAAAAACACGTTGAATTACTATTTTAGCATAACACGCCTAACATGGCTAATTGTTTATGCACATATGTATATGTCATTTAGGTTTTAGTTTGACATTATTTTCAGCATAATTTGGATTGTGTAGGCAGGGTTATTGTAAGAACAACTTCTTCTTTTTTTGTTGTGGAAAACTCACATAAGTACACTATAAAATACATATATACATACGTTTGAAGTCGAACTCGAACCGTCAACTGCCTGAAAGAGAGATATCGTAACTTCACAACTGCTAGGACACCCTTTCGTCGACTTTGTTTCATCTGGCCTGTTGCAATATTTTACATAAGGTTACCATGTGCAGTAAAGCTAAATAATCTTAACAATATCATGTATTCATATGTGTTGGCCTTTTGTTAATCGAACTAGCTTGAGCTGATTATTTCTCAAGCACACACTAGTGGTATATACTTACGGTGGTTCCCGATTTAGGCATTAGTTCTTTAACTTCGACTGTTACATTTATGAGAGCCAATACGGAGACTCAAATGCAAAAGCAACTTATTTTTGTGCGAGTGTGGTAGGTAATGATAGGAAGAAAAGGTTGGTCAAAATGAAAAATATCGTTGTCCCACACTTTTGATACCAAACTAAACATTCATATATACCGTTAACCTTTGTATATCAATCATCGTATGATTAATTAAAGACGATGTATCAAATGAAGAATCTCTAATTGATTGTTTGAAAATCTATACTGAATTTTACATGGCGCCTCTGCGCACAAAAAATTATCTCATGGTGTGGACTTTTTACTACATTTATTTCTATAGTTAGCGATCGTTTTCTGAATTACACAGAATATGAATGATCAACAACTATAGGAAGAAAGTTTTAAAAGACTTAAATGCATGAAACAGAAATAGCCAAGGGTTTGTGATTGTGGGTAATAAATTTTCCGGAGAAACCACTTTTCCCTAAAAAAAAAAAAAAATTTGTCATCTGTGATGATTTGTTACTTTAGTTTTTGAGTGTTGATTTTTTAGGTTTGGTATGGTAAAGTAACGATATTTTGTTATACAAACATACCATTATCATTCTGGTTTCTCCTTTTTAAAGGTGGCCAGCTTCGTTTATGCCTTTAACATTTTTCTTAATGGTGTACATGACACCGTACTTAGTTAGTTTGGTACAAACTGCATAAACAAGCTGCCACAAACAAAAACTTTGTGTAGTGAGAACGGCCAGCCTTAACTAGTAGTTATTAACAATGTAATTTAATTTAGAAGTCACATATTGGAATGTTGTTTTGGGGATCTTGAGTAAAAGACTTGTTTAAAGATGTTACCGACACAAATAAAATGTCTATATTCGTGTTAGTGACATAGAATAGCAGTAAATAGTTTTTTTTTTTTTTTAAAGGCGAAATTATATTACCAATATGAGATGTTTACAACTTAACTATAACTATAGTTCTTAAATGGAGTGATGATAAACAACATTAAACTTTGGGTTTTTTTTTTCTAAAATGTGCTCTTCAAATTCTTTCTTATTTTGTCAAATTGGTTATAATATAAGATGTTTTATTTTCTCGGTAAAAGGTTTGTATACCCGGTGAATATATTTCTCTAAAAACTGTTGAAGTTGAAGTACATAAAATGAGAGTGAATCTCACATCTCAACCCGTTACATAAACGGTAAAGCTTACCTCCAAAACTAACCACTAGACTACATTCCACTCAACAATGAACCAAAATAAACCAATGTCTAATTTGACCACAAATATTTATATCAAAAGCGTCAAAGAATGCTCGTTGATCTACCGAATTATGTGTTTTATAAAATCACATATCTTGTTTAAAATAGTAATGTGTTTACTTAGCATAGGATGGTTGTGAACATGGACCATTTTTTAGGGTGAATGTTCATGAAAAGACACAATGTAGGAGTCTGTGGGCATATACTCCTGTTTTCTACTCAACTTCAATCTATATAATCTATCAAATTCCTGTTTTCTTAGTGAGATTAATTTGTTTTGAGGGTTAGATTAGAGAGGTTGGTAAAGCTAAGATTTTGGTAATAAAACATGTTGATTGATCGACTGAGTTCTAAAGGTCCTTCAAAGTGGTACTATTCGGGCAACTTCAATTCGGCTTTGCTTTTAACTTTAACGTTTAGTCATGTTTCAAACGAAAAAGATTCATGGGTCATGTGGTAGATTATTAATATCAGTACAGATATTGTGCATGATATCCTGGGCGATTTTATTGGCGATAACATATTAAACCCTAATATCGATCTTCTCCCTTCAAATATGCTTCTAAATCTCTATAACACTTAAGTTTTGCATCTTAATCTTTGATTAGGTCTGCTTAACCTTAGTATTATTTAGATCGTGTGGTTGGTTTTGGGTTGTGATTGATTTTTAGGGTTCTCTCTGCTATCGTCTAGGTTAGGGTTTTGTTTTTTGGTTCTATGGTTTCGTTGATAATAAAAAACGTTCGACTATATCCTTTATCCACTGGTGATTAACAACATGTGATAGGATGATGTCAAAACCCTAACTATTTAGGGTTTTCTCGTAGATCGAAGATATACGCTACTTGTTTCTTCGTGGTTTTGATTTGTTTATGTCTTTGGGATGATGAAAGCGGCATTCTTGGATTCTGAGGGGGGTGAAAAGAAGAAAAACGCTAATGATTCGAGTGAAAAGGTCAACAGTGTTAATGATAAGTCGACTTCGTATGCTATGGATTTGTCGAAACATGCCGCTGAATTACCTTCATTGAAGACATCGATTGGGAAACCCATTGCTGATCCAATGTTGGATTCGCTTACACCAGGTAATTCTCCTGGCGTGTCTAATTCATATGCTAACGCTACTGGTAAACAGAATAGGAAGAGTGTTAATTTTCGCACTT
The DNA here is from genome assembly GCA_026074375.1 of Tanacetum coccineum. Classification (NCBI taxonomy): domain Eukaryota; kingdom Viridiplantae; phylum Streptophyta; class Magnoliopsida; order Asterales; family Asteraceae; genus Tanacetum; species Tanacetum coccineum. The sequence goes on along the minus strand of BQNB010182570.1, from coordinate 4,222 downwards.
TATTTACACCGGGTGGTAATGGGGTTGATGTGGTTGTCTCTGTGGAGTCTATTAAAGCTATTAGTGAAAGGTTTGCGAATACTGCTTATGGTTTCTTTTTGGGAAAGCGGGTGACTTATCCCGTTATTACTAACTATGTTAAGAGCACTTGGGGTAAATATGGCCTGGTTAAATCAATGTTTAGCTCATCTACCGGGTTATTCTCTTCCCAGTTTAGCTCTATGAATGGTTTGAATGTAATGCTTGAAAATGACCCATGGTTTATTCACAATAATCCGTTTATTCTTAAAAAGTGGGAAGCGGATGTGAATTTAATGAAAGAAGATGTTGGGAGTGTTCCGGTCTGGGTTAAACTTCATGGTGTCCCTGTTACGGCGTTTAGCGAGGATGGTTTGAGTGTCATTGCTACGAAACTTGGTACTCCTTTAATGCTTGACTCTTATACTTCTGATATGTGCTTGCAATCCTGGAGTAGGTCAAGCTATGCTAGAGTAATGATTGAGCTTCGAGATGATGTGGAGTTGAAAGATACTATTGTGGTAGCAATGCCTAAACTTAATGGGGATGGATTTTATATGTGTATTGTCCGTGTTGAATATGAGTGGAAACCCCCTAGATGTGCATGCTGTAAGATCTTTGATCATATTCATGAGGAGTGTCCCAAGAATCCTGGCTTGGGTGTTGAAAAGAACTTGAAGAAGCCTATTCAGGCTCCTAGAGGTTTTTCGGCTGGTCCGAAAGTGGGATTTAAACCAACAAAAGAGCATAAAGCATAAAGCATAAATCGGTTATAATGGGTAAAAACCAAGATACCCGAACCGGACCCGAGAGTATAGAGGTGTTTCGGCTGGTCCGAAAATGGGATTTAAACCAATAAAAGTGAGATTTAACAAAAAGACTTCCACACAATGAGGTGTAATAAGATGATTTGTTATGAAACAATGAGTTAGTGGAGGAAAAGAGCAATAAGTGGTTCAATTGTCATGCCACCTCATTGTGTGAAAGTCTTTTTGTAAATGTTTTCTGTGGTTCTAGCAAATCATCTTCTTTATATGTGTTATGGCTTGCTGTAGATGTCATAAATATAGCATTTGAGTTACAAAGTAGATAAACATCATGCTTTATTTTCGGAAGTTTAAAGCTAAAAATGCTCTGCTATTTGACTTGTGTAATTGTGCTTTAATTAAAATTTATCCTAGCTGTGTGTTAACATTAAGAATAATTTCATTTAACTTTATCCTAGCTGTAAGTGTTCGGTTCCTTCGGTTCTTAACCGATACCCGTCGGTTCTGAACCGAACCGACTCGAGAACCGAAATTATCAATTTTAAAGAACTGAGAACCGAACCGCGGGTCTAAAGTTCGGTTCGGGTTGGGTCGGTATCGGTTCGCCTCATCATATGTACATAAATGTTTTTTTTTGAGTAATAAAATTTACCGGGAAACCTTTTACCCAAAAATAATAATAATTATAATTATCGCTAGGAAATTAATTCTGTCACTAAGTAAAAGACTCGCCAATTAACTAGTCCCATGCTAACTTGACGATAACATGACATTACCACGTAAACTTGACACTACCGACCAAACTAGTCCCACGTTTGCAACACCCAAACATACATTTACTCTAACCCTCAAACATACGACGATACTAACACATACATAAAAGAGCGAAAAACCAACACATTAAGATAAAAACCCGACATCCAAACCCACAATACGCACGTCACTAAGGGCAATCACCCGGCAGATCGAAGTCACATAAAGAATTTCAAGATAGGTTTTAGAGCTCTTTTCGGAAAATATAATTAAAAAAAATCTTTGAACACCTAGCCAGGACTAATAAAGTAATACGGAGTAATACGTTTAACACTAAGAGACATTTTTTCACCATCAAAACATTAGAAAAAATAAGACACGACATTATGTGTCACAAACTACGTCCCAAAAAACGAACTCTCCTAAATCCAATTTTTCACCACAAATATTTGCCTTCCCGCCCATAAATCGTTCAATGTTTCAAGAATCTACATTAATGATAAAGATGTATAGAAGTGTCTTGCTTGACTACATATTGTTCTCGCGTGCTAAGTTCAGTTCTTCATGCTTTATAGAATTTACAGTAGTTGAAAGATGTCAAGAGAAAATTGAAATTACATATAAAAGAATAATCACCAGTGATTAAAAATAATAGATGATTAGCTGATTATAGTAGTGACGGTATATAATTGCGTTATTGTCGATTTATTGATATTTATTCTCATTTTTAAAAGGATACCAAAATTGTTAGGGCTACAGAAATCACAAAACAAGCTTGAAATACAAGAAAATAATTCAGGTATAGTCCATATAACCCCCTAATATTCCACTACAGACATTCCAGTCCCGCAATTAATTTTCACGTCTTCGATCATTATAGAACCTCCTTATGAACTCCTCAGCAGCCTCGTCCACACTATCATCTTCTCCACAATTAGTTACTAAATACGGTGAATCCGTTATCATCATCTTCTCGTCCAATGGGCTCCCGAATTCCAGAAGTGGTGGCGACGTCATAGTGGCGCTTTTCAATATATCGAGAGCCTTGAGAACCGCATCATTGATTACTATGTCATCACTATAGTCAATTGCGAGTGGCGGGTCAGAAGTAGCAAGATGGTGGCGACTGTTTTTGTGTTTCTTGTGGGAGGAAAAAAGAGCGAGTGGGTGACGAGGGGTGTTTCTGCAGCTGAATTCATATTCGCTACACGGCGAGGTTGGTTTTCCAGCGATTTTGGCTCGTTTGATCATCATGTTAAGATCAGCCATGAATTTTTCTTTTGAAATTCCTTTCTTTAACATGAAAAACATCACACGAATCAAACGCCATAATTTCTTAGTGATTATTGGTAAGTTTTGCTCCATTCTTTCTCTAGGTTGTTGAACCAAACGTGATGGTCAAATATATTACATCCATAAGGAAACTTAAACCAATCTCTTAAATATAATATTGGCTTAAAGTGTAACAAAATAAGTGTCACATCTCTTAATAAAAAAAACATCATTGTATACTTTTGAAGTTAGTGATACTTTAAAAACAATAAGATCAGATAGTTAATAACACTATATAATTCCACTTAATATTATATGTAATTACGTCGAGATGAGCATCATAAAAATTAATTTGGACACCGAAACAAAAGTCATGGAATATATACACAATTAACCTTGATCAGTAGCATAATGAGTACAAAAGAAAATCACTTAGATGTGACAAATTTCACGTCACAAAACAATATAATGGTATTAGATTAAATTAATGACAATAAAACATAAGATATTTACAAGTATACTTAAGATCATTAATTAACTCATTAGAATTTTACACGTATATGTATCAACAATTTGGGCTACCATGTTAAATGTCAAAAAAATAGCCATGATTAGTTTTCATATTTATCTGATATTTTTTTATTTCTTTTCAATGAATTATTCTCCATTGTTAAGGAAAAAAAATATTTAACTCCTTGTCTTCTTATGATCAAGATCTAGAAAAAGATGCAGTCGATAACCTTTGATTTCTCTCATTGATAGTACGCCGTAACAGAAATCATTAATACTGAGATCTTTACATTGTTACATGTTATGATTTATAAACCATGCTCGGATGTCAAGTATTGATTAATTATCCCAAGAAACATATAATCATATTGAATAATATCCCAAGAAACATATAATCACAGTATGAACGATCAAATAACATTAAGCGTAACATTAAAACTTACTTGATACGAGAGATGCGATAAACATGAACGAAGAACACGGGTAGGATGAAGATCTTCTACTTAATCCTCTCTTCTTAGTGATGGATCATAATGTTTGTGTGTGTTTCTTATGAGGTGAATAATCCTCTATTAATAAGAAAGGTCAAGCAAGGATCAACTCTTAATTTAGGTATGATTATGTAATCATTACCATAATTCATTACGTAGACATTATCACTTAAAGAAATTGAATCTCTCACCAAGATACAATATCCTACGGAGTTTCATCATGGTAACTAAATATTATATAATGTACATATATATTAATGCATTAAATAGGTTAGGACAAAATTATATAGAAATATCCAATAACGAAATAGGATATTCGCTAACACAAAATTGAAAAGGTTATAGCACAAGTACTACGTACATACGAACAATAATTTGCCTTAATTATTGTTCAAAACACTTTTTTATCTG
>BQNB010182568.1:0-12489 GCA_026074375.1 Tanacetum coccineum | reverse complement strand
ACCATCAAAACATTATCTTAACATTACAATCAAAAACATTGTTAAGGTTTTCGACAACGACACAGTATTTTAGTTTATGATTTTGTGATTTTATCATATTAGAGCTTGAATAACAGTACTAATAACTTGTAATGCTTGTTTCTACTTTATTTTCACTATTTAAGTCATTTGCTTACTTTTAAATTTCCTTGACATGAATTTGTTAAGTGTTAAATATATACAATATATGTCTCGAGTGTACACAAAATTATATACAATAAGGATCTAATCATATCCACATTAGGATGTATCCTCACAACGACAATCATAAAACCTAGACGCCATATTAACTCTAACGACGCTAAAAAAAATATTAGGATCACCATCTACTACATGCGCCCTATTACTACAAAGGTTTTCTATCACCCAACCAGTAACAACTCCATAATCAGAAAGGTTTCCTTGTCGAGGGATATGGAAACAAAAACCATCATTGTATACTAAGTTGAAATTATATGGTAGCCGTTGTGTTCTTTTGAAATGACCATATTTTTGCAGCATGACGTTCAACACACTAGTCCATTTCAATAAGTGAGCATTTAATGTACGATATCGATCATTGTTTGGCAAAGAGTCTATTACATGAATTGTGGAACTAGGAAAATTAATTACACATGTAACCCAGTGATTACCATTGCAATGTAAGGGCATATAGACCTACAAATATAAATTAATTCAATTAATATTACCATTACAAGCAATAATTTATTTAATATTAAACTTATATAAATATATAAATACGTTTAACCACAAATACTTACAATATCTACATCATCCCATGAAGGGTAGGGAAGCGACGATCCATCCAACATTCCTATAATGTGTTCATCCGTCTCTAATATAAACTTCTATGTCCCTGGGTGTAGAGATTCCATCCCTGTTTTGGCCACTGTATATCGAGCACCAGGTGGCCTAGCTCGAATAATCAACTCCATCCAGCAATTGATTTGCTGATAGAAAACAAAAATTTTAAATTATTTTTATTATATTAAATAAAGTTATGTACTCATTTTAAACATTTATTAATATACTTACATCGTCCGACAACCAACCAACTTCGCTCAACTTTTGATGCTCATAAAAGCCACCCTTACACAATAAAGGTACTAGTTCTTGCCAAAACTGTGCCCCAAATGTATAACCCTTGATATAGCAATCCAAATATACATATTTTGGCGTGTTGAGAAATGTCATACAATCAACATATCACCCTCGTACAACCTGCATAACAAACATGATAATACAATATAAATAAACATTTCATAACTACCTTACTATATTAAATACTACTATTAGGATTACCTTAGTAGGGTCCACATTATAAAATGAAAGGTATTCATCGGTAGCACATGAACCAGTAACCATAACCTCTTCTTCAAGTGGTTGATTTAAAACAATACCCGCGTTTCTAAGATCAAAAGGTGAAATTTCGTTGTTCCTCATTGTTTTTCTATTATTGTTAACCCGTTTTGTAGGTGCAATTGTAGTTTCTGGCAAAGGGCGGTATGGGCTCAAAAAATATTTGCTTGGACGAGTATCTCTCTTTGCACGCTGCATTGCATCCTAATTTGTTTTTATCATTTATTACTATATCATGATTAGTAAAATACAACCAAAATGGACAGAATAATTATTGAATTACCACTCTAAAAACATCACAATTGTGTGATGGACCAGCCTGATAGTTAGAAGAAAATGGGGCAAATCCTTGTAGTGCCAAAGGGGTCCCAACATACGGAGTGTTGGGATGTGAGGGAGGATACCGAGAGGAACACGATGCAAATCCAGGTTGTGCCATAGGCATCCCAATATGTGGGGTGTGCGGATAAGTCGGGGTCATTTGGGCCCCTTTAAAGAAGGAACCGCTAGCCTGCATCGTGAACATTTAAGGACCACACTGTGTTTTGAAGATAAAAAATAAACATATTTAGTTACTTTTTCAAACTAAAATACTACCATTAAATTAAAAAGCAAAAAATACCTCTATTATTTGAAATCCACTCAAATCGTTTAAACCAAAATGTTCACGAACCTCGAACGGTGCTTTCATTAGTCCCGGCATACAAGAAGCGTTCAATCCATGCTTTAAATTATTATATAAATAATTGTAAACTAGTATTTCATCTTTATATATAACCTCATAAATATAACGACCCAAATAATTTACCTCAAAATTCTTATTCATGCTATTCAAAATTTTATATTGGTCAACATTCTGTTGCTGCAATTCCTTTATCGACCTACCTTGTTCAGCAACACGTTGATAAATGTCGTTTCGAACAACCGGCGGTATTTGTGGTGGCTCACAAATACGACCATCAAATAATGCTCGGCTTGAAACCCACCACTCCGCTTTAGCCTCAAAGGCATCTGCTCTCAATCTTCCAATAGGTTCAGCTCCCTTAAAAATGAAAAGGGACATTAACTAGATTATACAATAAATATTATAATGCTATACCAAAAAATAAAATGCATAATTAATAATTTTCTCACCTCAAAAATGCCTCAAGATATGCTCGATAAAACGTCTCAACGTTAACCCAAGCAACTGCTCTAGGGTGACGATCAACATGTTTATAATAATTAAGAGCCCTTTGTTTATACGCCTCCAAAATCCACGTCTATAAAATAACTACTAGTTTAGAAATAAAATTCACATATACATATAGATAAAGATATGAATTAACAATTGACATACCTTGAAGGCCCATGTAAAGCCCGAGAATGTATACTTTGCAGGACGACGAAGAGGATCACGTCGGGATGCATAAAATCGTTTCCAACGTTTTACGTTTGCATCTTTTAACTGCACGTATAATTTTGGCCATATGTACGAACCTCATGGATACTTTCCCCACATGTTTAGATCATCTACTAACCTTAACCACCAATTTGGGACATTATTCTTAGGCTCTTGACCTAATAACACCATATGCAATACGGCTAATAGACAAACGGCAACACCATCCTCATCTCTCAAACTATAAAACTCTTCGCTATGAATCTTATTTATCAACATTTCGCCAATTATATTACTACCATCTACATGTGACTCCCAAACTCGTCTTCTGAAATCCAAAGGACCGTGTAAATAGTCATCACTAAATTCTACACCAAATCCTAATCCCGTTATCAAGCAAAATTCCTCCCTACCAAATTGTATCTCATGACCATTTATAGTGTACGTAAAAGGAACAGCTTCCGTGTCATCTTTTAAACTCTCTATTTGCCGACAACTCATAAAGTGTATTAAAATACAATTCTCCTGACTTTCATCTATATCTAACAACCAACCAAAACACGTTTTCCTAAATAATACTTCCCTACGGGTGCTCCTTATTTTTTTCCTAATCACCTTAATCAACGAAAGCTTGCTTCTAAGTGTCAAAGCCACAGGAGGATCCTAAAACATAATAATATATATTACTACACATATACATAACAAATAAATAATAATGATAATGTTAGAAAAAAAAACATAATAATGATAATGTTAGAAAAAAAAACTTACGTTGTAATTCTCCATATTCACTAAGAAACTATTATCACCACAACCCGCAAAACCACCAACACAGCAAAACCACCACCACAGAACCACCACTGCTACACCACCACGTCGGAACCACAACCGCCGCACAGCAACACCACCACTTTTCTTCTTCTACTTCTCAATTTCGCTCCGAAACACATACACAAATTTTTTTTTACCACCAAACATATACAAAAAACTTATTGTATAGTCATTTCATGTCAAGTCGAACAGTGCAATTCGCTCCAAGTATGGAGCGAAATCCGCAAAGATTCCATCCGACTTTTATTTTTTTTAAATTATGCATTTCGCTCCATGCATGGAGCGAAATCCGTAGTTTTCAATTTTTTTTAATGTAATCGAGGCATGCTGAGACGGTGACACGTGTATTTCGCTCCAAAAACCATATTTCGCTCCACCTATGGAGCGAAATCTTTGGTCAAAATGGAAAAGTGGGATTTTTGGGTCCTCTGTAAGAGAAACCCATTACAAATGGTCCTCTGCTGTAATTTTCCCATATTATCCATTACTCTCTCGTCCAAATATTAAAGGTGATAACTATCTAACAAGAAAGAGAAAAAGACGAGTCTCACATCAGCTTAGAATTTTTTTTAAAGAAAGGGTAACTCTGTAATATTGTTATCAAGATAAAATTCCGTTTCACAACTGCAGGTCTCCACCAACCGCCACAAAACGACGTTTTGAAGTAACACAAACGCAAAAAAGCAATTATTAACTTATCTTTGCCAAACACTTCAAATGAATTATTTGCGTTTTAGAAACGCGATAATCAAATAATCTCCACCGAAACGCAATACCAAACACCCTCTAAAATGAAAAATTCTATATTGCCGATGATCCAAACCCTAAGTTGAAGCATATTGTCGAACAACGTAGGCGAAGAATATTTACTTTACTTGTGAAACAACAACCTCTAACTTGTGTTGGTGCGTTATACCTGAGTCTTTGTTTTAAGGGTAAAGGCTATAGAATACCAACGTACTTTTCAAAATTTACCGTAATAAACAACTTACTTTTTTATTATCGATACCACCAACTTACATTCAAATTTTGTTTCAACTTGAACAAAACGTTTGTACCGTTAGTTATTATGTGGCAACGTTAGTCCATTTAGCTAACGATCGCTTGCATCGTTAGTCCTTATGTTCTTCCTCTTTGAATGTGTATAAAAAAAATTCGAATTTTTTTTATAAAAATGTATATAAAAATTTTCGAAAAAATGTGTGAAAATTTTCGAAAAAGAATTCGAAACATAAAAAATTTTCGAAACCTTTTTCGAAACTTCTTTTTTTTCGAAAAAATTTTATGTGTATAAAAAAATTTTCGAATTTTTTTTATAAAAATGTATATAAAAATTTTCGAAAAAATGTGTGAAAATTTTCGAAAAAAAATTCGAAACATAAAAAAATTTCAAAAAAAGAAGTTTCGATAAAAAATTTCGAAATATTTTTTTTCGAAAAAATGGTTCGAAAGAAAAAATTTTCGAAAAAAATATATATGAAAATCACAGGGACGATTTTTGCAACTTCCTCAAACGATCGTTTCCTAAATGGTCTAACGTTGTCACATAATAATAACGGTACAAACGTTTTGTTCAAGTTGAAACAAAATTTGAATGTAAGTCGGTGGTATCGATAATAAAAAAGTAAATTGTTAATTAATTACAGTAAATTTTAAAAAGTACGTTGGTATTCTATAGCCTTTACCAGAGGCGGAGGGATGTGTTAGATAGGGGGGGGCCGCTGCCCCTGATAAACTGGCGAAAAAAAAAATTAGTGCAAAAATTGTATTTTTATGGCTTTATTTTTAGCTTGCCCCCATCCCAAATCTTAAATTGCCTCCGATAAGACTACTTAAATATCAAAAGGCTGTTGAAACGCTGTTAAAAGATGCTAAAAATTCGTTAAAAGCTGTTAAAACGCTACTAAAAGCTGTTAAAAATGCTAAAACGCTACTAAAAAGCTGCGGTTTTTGAAGCTGTTTTCGGAGAAAATTTTTTTGCCCTTTATATACCAAGATCCTGACTCCGCCACTGGCCTTTACCCTTGTTTTAGTGTTGTGAAATGCAAAATGGGGCCAAAATTAATAAGAAAATATGATAGTATTATTAATATAATTAAGATTTTAAAAGACTTTTATAAGAATAAATTTGGTAAGTTGTAGTAATTAATTAAAGGGTGAGGATTGAGGAAGCAGAATCCAAAGGAAAGGATGGAGCCACAAACATGACTCGCTTAAAGCTGATTCCATGTTTTCCCATTCCCAATCCACCACTTTTTATTTTAACCCAAAAATCTCACATATTTAAGCTTATTTTGATGTAACCTACGTCCTACACAACTTAATAAAGTACTTATGCTGCATCACAAAGAATTTATAAAATTAAATCCACACAATGAGTTGTCAAATGTGTCGGTTCAATCACATTACATTATAATTTCTTTTTCTTCTTGCTTACCCTTCATATTTTTTTACCCTAAATCCTAAACCCTAAACCCTAAAACCCTAAAACCCTAAAACCTTAAACTCTAAACCTTTTTGTAAAGTTTTAGTGGATGTAGCATTTTTCATAATCTTGATTACATCAAGAATCATCAATCATGTTCGATATATATATATATATATATATATAGTTTTTCTTGGCTTAGTATACTTTGCCTTTCTAAAAAGACTATCTCATTAAAGTGAAAGGGCTACTAGTCGGTAGTTTAGTGGTAGAGGCTTATTGGAAACTTAGGAAGCGTTTGTTTTAGGGGTTTGTAATCATAGTATGACAATGATATCCATTATTAAATGTTTGGTTCAAATTTTGAAACCAAATCTATCATTCAACACCCATAGATCCATTCCTAGCTAGGTGGGTGACTTTTGTTCTATTCCTGTGGGCCCAAAGCTTTTTTATTGCAACAACAAAATCAACTTTGTTCTTTTTCTATTTTTTTCTTTTTTTCTTAGTGAAAATGAAAGTTTAATATGACAAAAAAAATATAAATTGCAAGTATTTATTTATTACTATTTTGTAGGTCTATGTCAATTCTATTTTGCAGTTAAAAAGACGAATTTGCAAGACATATTACGTAATACTTTTTTTCCATTTTTTATTGATTTTCCAACAGTTCGTGATTTACTCGAGAATTTGGTTTAAACTTTTTTGTTGTGTTTTTTTTAAATGGATTCAAGCATCAGCTTAGTGAAAAACAAAATAGTGAAATACTACAAAATAATGGTGAGCATGTTTTGGTTTGTTGTTAATGGTTTTGTAAAAAGAAGTGTATAAAACGAAACATATAAGATGAAATTGACAACATTAATTATTGTTTAATTATTCATTTTGAAAGAAAACCTAATATCAATATAAAAACCAAACACCATTTTAAATCAATCATACATATTCTTATTCCATTCCATTCCCATACCTTACACCCATAGTGATTCAAGTAAGCAAACCAAACGCTACCTTAAGTGAGCCACATACATTGCCCTTGGAATAGCTTTTGAACGCCTCTATGTCACTTAAAAAAAGTCAAAGATGCTTAATAGAAGAAACTTGGTTTTTTTACTCGTTTATAAATAGGGTAATGATTTGCACACTTAACAAATTGATTGACACACTCAAATTATATGTATCTTAACATTTATGTCTCTACACCACTTAATAAAGTATGCAAATAGTATGAGTATAATAGGCATAACACATATTTTTTGAGTGTACCAATCAAATTGTGAAATATGCAAGACGGACCTACATTGGTGACGGATGTAGCACATGTTACACTCAAATTTTGGTTACGAAGTGTAACTTTATTTTGAAAAATGTCATATCTTGATTTGTGCAACACCTTTTCGAAAACTGTCATACCTTAATTTGTGCAAATTTATTACATTTTTTTATGCAACGCCCTTTCAAAATTTTGAATCCGCACTGTTCATAAAGAAACTTTGATAATTTAATTTGTTTACTACAGTATATCATTTAATTGAGTCACAAGTATCTCACATGATGTTATCATGTACACCAAGCAGTAATTCGAGTTCACATAAATGAATGCACCTTCATTTCATTAGGTGAGTTACATCCGGAAGATAATATTGTGCAACCTCATTAAAAAAAATAATTGTCTACATAAAATGATAAAAAGTGACAAATATAATACGTACATTTTTAAACAATTAACCCTTAAAAATTGCATGTAGAGATTAATTACTTTATCTTTTTCTATACCACAATATTTTCTCTTTATAAAATATCTACTCAAACCACATACTTTTATGCAACAATAAATAATGGTAGTTTGAATAGTACCACACTCGAATTTTGAAAACCAAGTAAAATAATGAAAGCTGTCACCAGCCCATTTCCATTTACATTTCCATTTTCCCTCTCAAAACACTCGAGAAACTAAACCCTTTATATATCACTCACTTATTTACACAATCACTCACTCATTCTCTTAACATCTCATATACAACAAAAATGTCTACCATTTTTTTAGTATTCTTTCTATTTGTCATTAGCACTACTCTTGTTTACACAATTGGATGCTGCAATGTGCAAACACTAACACAAATAAAGGTTACACAATATGTTAACCCAAACATACCACAAGCTAAACCCTAACAAGTTTCGAAGAGATTTTGAAGTCTCTTCGACTTTTAAACCTAAGGTATCATATGGTCCCAATTTCACTTTTCGTCTCCGACAATATCTCTTTATCTGGTAACGGAAAGTGGGCCCCCGTCACACAACTCTACTGATTAAAGACTTTTTGGAACTCCATCTCCACCACCAACCACCGTGCGCTCTCACCCTCGGTGGCTGACCTGGTGGGGCAGACGGTTTCTTATAAACCATCAACTAATGCAAACATCTCACGTACAGTTCTCATCGTATAACGCAGTAATTACTAAAATTTCCTTTTCGGATAAAGGGGTTTTTGTTTTGGCTTATATAAGCTTATTATGATATGACAAGCTTATATAAGCCGAAAAGTTTCAAAATAAGACGCAAAATCAAGACATGCACATTTTAACAAAAATGTATTAATTACTGCTTTGATTTTTATAAAAGAAGAAAAAGGACAGTTTTATCAATTTAGACTAACTTTTATATTTAGTAATAGATTACAGCTGTGTGACACAATTTATACAATTTGCAGGTGAATATCATGACAGTAAATACAGCCATGGGACCCACCTCACACGCTTAACAATCCAAGACGTCATCGCCACGTCAGTAACATCAGCTCATTTCCCAGTCGACCACAAAAACGGGATATACCTAGTACTGACGTCATCCGACGTCACCATGCAAGATTTCTGTCGTGCAGTTTGCGGCTTCCACTACTTCACATTCCCATCAAAAGTAGGGTACACTTTACCCTACGCATGGGTCGGCAACTCCGGGAAACAATGTCCCGAAGTATGCGCGTACCCATTTGCAGTACCCGCGTACATGAAAGGTGGCGGGCCAGGAGTACTGGCCTCACCTAACGGGGACGTGGGTATTGATGGGATGATAAGTGTGATTGGACATGAGTTAGCTGAGCTGGCATCTAACCCGTTGGTTAATGCATGGTATGCGGGTGAAGACCCGACTGCCCCGACTGAGATAGGTGATTTGTGTGAAGGGTTATACGGGTCGGGTGGTGGAGGTGGGTATATTGGTGAGGTTATGAAAGATGGGTCGGGTCGGACTTTTAATATGAATGGGATAAGAAAAAGGAGGTTTTTGGTACAGTGGATATGGAGCCCTGTGTTAAAAGCATGTGCTGGACCCAACGCTAAAGATTGATTGATATTAAAGTGCAGTGAAAGTGGTGGATCATGGTAGAATTTTTTTACTTTTTTAAATTTGGTTGATAGGTTTTATTTGTTAGGTTGAATAATTTTATTTTTTGAAATTTATTTTATGTATAGAGAAAAGATATTTTGACATATGGGGTTTAATATAAATGCATATCGTAGTTTTGGTATTTGGTTATTTACTTATGAAGATGTTAGATAAGCTTATTAGCAATCAGAGTGGAAAACGTTACGATTTTTAGTTCAATTGATCAAAGAAGGTTGTTGGACATCTACCGGAGCATGTATTAATTTAGGAACTAGGAGCATGTATTAAACTCAAGCACAATAATTAAGTCGGGCCTTAGAACATTCAATTAAGTTTCTGCTCCTATCATAGAGCTTGAAAGCTCAAATGGTGATTTTGCTTGAAAAGATGTAATACTAATGTCTGTCTAATCCTCTAGGTTTGGGTTCCTCAATCCGTTATTGACAGATTTCATGTTGTCAAAAGTTATTCATGCCCTAATTTATTTGGATTTTGGCACCCTTTGCTTTTACTTTTTTTTTTTACTTTTGATTTTGATATTCATATACAACATAACTGAATATACAGAAATAATATATAGCGTTTGATAAGTAAAGAGTAATAAAAGACAAATAATAAAAAGCAAAAAAACAATAAAAACTGTTTTTTTTATCAACATGCTAAATGAATGCAAGTGAAAAAGGATGACAATACATGCTAAATGAATGTAAGTGAAAAAGGATGACAATATGTTGTAAAAAAGTTACCAATAACCCTTCATGTTAGACCATACAAATTGTGAATGTTAAAATATTGGTAGTTAATCATTTAAAGTTGATGGGTACCTTATATGTAAAACAAAATTGCTAGTCCTAATAAAGGAGTATTAAAATGATACTCTACAAAAGAGGAAAGCTCACGTCTTTTGACTCGGGCCAAATGTAATTTGATTCAAGTATTATGTTAAATCATTGATCATAATCGCACTTATAAATAGCGTGACCCGTGACGTAATAGCATAATCAAGCCTCAAGTTTTTAGATGAGGTGTGACGACATTACGCTTTTAATGCGTGACTTAAGGTGGCAAAAAATATTTATAATTTTATTGATTTATATCATATTTTATAATTATATGAGCGGTAAATATTATTAAATTCAAGTCTCAATTTAAAATATTAGTAAGTTGAAATCTCAAATATGAAAAAATTCTCTAAACACTTCAAAAAACTCGTCACGTCTTACGCTTCTCCGCCTTTTCACGCCTTAACTCACGTCACGCCTATAGTCGACAGCTTAGTTCATTTCATAACGTAGACACCGCGTCTTGTGCCTTAACGTCGCCTTAGCGACGCCATAACACGCCTTTTAAAACCCTTTATCATAATCACTATTCGAACTATATGAAATAATGTCATTTAAACTAGTCCATTCTCACCGGAATTACCTCCACACAAATATACATAGCTTGAGAATGGATTATTAAGATGAAAAAAAAATAAGAAATGTTTATAGTCACGTATTTTAAATAAAGAAGAAGTTTTTGGGTCTAACACGCTATGATATTTGATGTACTTAAAGAAATATAAATAACACACAAACAAAAGATTTGCATCTGCTATAAATTGGTTAAATAATAAGTTGTACCATGTCTACACAACGTTTAATAAGGCTCGATGGTATAAGCATACAAAACTCATCTGACACGTCAGCGTCACATCAGCTTTTTCTTTCCAAATAAAACTCACCTTTCAATCGTAATAAGAACTCAACTTACAACTAAAACTCACTTTACTCACATTTTTTAAATTTAAATACGTTTATTCATAAACTAAAAACGTAAATATTTACGTAAACGTAAACGTCCGAAATTAATAAAAATGTTAACTAAATTAAAAACTTTTATTCATAAATTAAAAACATTACATAGACTTCGAATATTAAAAAGACATTACAAATAAAGCTTAAACTACGCATTACTAGACAAGTGTTCAATCAAATCAGCATGAACGCCGTATGCCAATTGACGAATTGCAAATGTGCACTTTAGCAACCCGGAAATGCCTTTTTTTTCGGCACAATCAATATTACTACGAAAGAATGGATCGTGATCAATTACAGCAGTAACTATCTCGTTGAAAAGGGGGCGAGCCATTTGGAACGTCTTTCGAAATTTTAATGCATCGTACATCGGTTCCTCGCTAAAAATTTAATGCAGTAACTTGAGTCTCATGTCCTGTATATATATATAATAGGAGTGCATGAAATTCGGTGGCCCTCGTGAAACGGTGGCCCTGTGCAGTTGCACCTCTTGCACTCCCCTAAAGACGAGCCTGCTTTTGGGGTGAGATAAGACTCGCGCTCGAGTTTTTAAGTCACCTTTCAACTTATACCAGCCTAAGATAGCACATGTTAGAAGGACAATGTTTGTATATTACATACAGCACATCTTTTTAGATTATCAAAGTTTCAAATTTAAAATATCAAAGAAGTTATTGTGGCATCAAACTGAATATGAAAAAGGTTTTTCTAACATGTGCCCCAGGGGCACATGTTAAGGTGGGGACACAGGCTGTGACACACAGCCTGATGTCCCCACCTTAACATGTGCCCCTGGGGCACATGTTAGAAAAACCCATATGAAAATATCTTTGGACACTAGGAAGGAACATGTCATCTCGTTCCCAAAAGCGCGCCCATAAAGTCCCTACCTATCATTACTTTCAACATTTATTTCTGAATTAAATTTTCACTTAGAGAAAAACTGATAAAAGTTAATACCCGACTCTAAGACTCGTAATGAGTGGTCGACCGATCACAAGGTCGCCACCTTTCTCTCCGCTTACGAACCCACCTCTAGACGCACCCCGTTCGAAAAAAGTTGAAGACTTGATCGGGTAGTCGACCGAATAGTGTGAGTTTGAACAAGTATAAAACCCTCCAAGCATGGGGCTATAAAAATCATATACGGAGTACTTTATACAATTCTTTTGTCGTATATACATTTGAAATTGTAACTAGTGCATGATGAATTGCACCACAAATATCATGATGGAGGCCATCTTTTGTTTTTATCACTCATTGCAACATGT
>BQNB010182567.1:0-10410 GCA_026074375.1 Tanacetum coccineum | reverse complement strand
ATCTTACCAAATTAGCACATTTTATCCCCACCAGAGAAATAGATAGTATGGAAATAAAGTAGATAGTTTCACGACATGGAGTACCAATATCTATCATATTGGATCATAACAGTCATTTCACATCCAGATTCTTGCAGTCAATGCAGAGTGCTTTGGGTACTCAATTAGACATGAGTACGGCATATCATCCTGAGACCGATAGACAGAGTGAAAGAACCATCCAAACAATCGAAGATATGCTTCGATCATGTGTTATAGATTTTGGAAAAGGATGGGAAAGAAACTTACCTATTGGGTTGAATTTCATACATAACAGTTTACCATGCCAGTTTAGGCAGCACCATTCGAGGCACTTTGGTGGTTAAAAAGTGTAGATCACCTGTCGCAGTTAGGCCGAAGTTGGGAGATGTTCAAATCTCACGAGACAAGGAACAGATGTTCAACTCACGAGACCAGAGATAATCCATGAAACCACCAAAAAGATAGTGCAAATTCGACAATGCTTGCAAGCTGCAAGAGATCGGCAAAGGAGTTACTCCAATGTAAGGCGAAGTCTTTGGAATTTCAAGTAGGAGACCGAGTTATGTTAAAAGTGTCACCTCAGAAAGGTGTCATCCGATTCAGAAAGCGAGGAAAGCTTAACCCTCGGTACATTGGACCATTTAAGATCCTTAAAAGGGTAGGCCCAGTGGCATACACACTTGAGCTTCCTGAAGGACTCAGTAGTGTCCACAGTACTTTACACGTTTCTAATCTAAAGAAATGCCTATCTGATAAATCTCTCATTATTCCAATGAAAGAGCTTCGGCTCGATGACAAACTCAACTTTGTGGATGAACCAATAGAAATCATGGACTGTGAAGTCAAGCAACTGAAACAAAGTTGTATTCCCTTAGTCAAAGTAAGATCGAACTCTAAAAGAGGACCAGAATTTATATGGGAATGCGAAGATCAATCTCATGCCAAGTATTCACATCTATTTTCAAACATCACTCCGGCATCTAACTAAATCTCGGGACGAGATTTCTTTTAAGGGAGGGAGACTATAACAACCCATAATTTTCATATATGTAATTTTCCATCTATTAAATTAAATGCAATTGTTATCAATGTAATATCTATTTATTAAATTAAGTACAACCATTTTCACGGGAATATTTATGCTTTATTCCACCTATTATGCAACGTAACTTGCATAACCTAAATAAACGAGCTCACGTAACCTATCTATGCCAATTTCATCAACGTTTATAGCCAGTAAACATTATAATATGTCAAGCAATATGTTTTAAACTCTTTTTTATCATACGTTATCTATTTAATGTACTTTTCAAAACGTTATTATAAAACGGATTTCAAACGTTAACATTAATATCAAAACCCTAATTATATGTAATGTTTATATATAAAATGAATATACAAGCTTTCAAAGCATGTATACAAGTGTACAAAGCATGTCATTTAAAATATTAATTCATTTTCCCTCCATTTTGCTTCTAGATTTTGTACAACCTTTTCAACACAAGTTACAAACACTTATAGCACAACATTTAAACATTTTCCTCCCTAATCCTAAAAACCTAGCTCGTCCAAAATCATAAATCCTAACCCGAAAACCCTAATGACCCGAAACACCCTAACTAGTTCTAAACTAAGCTTAAACCAAGCAACCAACCTTCCACCACCATGATGCACCTACTTGCTAGCCACCTTCAGCACCTTGTCACCACCCTAGCACCCAAGCACCTCCATGAATCACCTACTAGTCACCTTGAGCTCCAAGAAAACACCTCCTTGTCACCCCTTGTTAACCGAACCCTCATACACCTCTCAACACTTGTCTAAACTACTTTCCTAGTTCTTATTAGTCACCATGGCAGCCCTTGGCCACCACACCAAGTTTACTTGGTGCCTACTTCATGTAAACTTGGTCCCTAAGTATTTTGTGGAACTAGAAGGGGGGGTTGAATAGTTTACACGTTTGTTTTACGTTTCAAAAGTTTACTTTTAAAAATCTATAGATCCGAGTTATATGTTCCATCAAATCACAATATGAACAAGCAATAACTATCTAAACTAAAACCCAATAACAACAATAATAATGTAAAGAGATAAGGAAAGAAACAACCAAACCAAGACACCAAGATTTTATGGTGGTTTGGCTATAAAGCACCTCTTTGCCCTACTCTACTCCTCGAGTATTTGACTCGAGATTTCACTATGTCGACAAGCTCCCTTTAGGCAGAGAAAACCGTTTACACGTCGCTTACATTATTTTCTAACACTAAGCTAAATGTCGAGTCCTAATCTTTGCTAGAACCAATCTACCACTTCACAAGATATATACACTCACAAGATCTATACTATCGGATCTACACAATATTTAAATCACACAAATACACAATATAAATACAATAGAGTTTTGGTACTTAAAAGAAAGGAGGAAGAGGAGAGATCACTAATTAACACTTCATTTCTTGGCGAATACAGAGTGTTCTTCTTCTAGGCACTGAAATGAGAGAAAGAGATGAGAAGAAGAGATGAAAGAAGAATTAGATCACTTGAAACAAGATCTAAGTATGTTAGTGATCAAGATTTTTAGTCATAGAAAGAAGTTTTAGAGAGAGAAAGAATAGACTGAAAAATTTTATGCAAAGAAGAATATTTTTCTGCTGGGAAGTGAGCATATATAAGAGGAATATTTTTCTACTGGGAATGGAGCAGTATTTATAGGCAGGAAATCCCAACGGCTATCTAGGGGCGGTCCCGGCGGTCCCTTATATATAAGGGGGGCGCCAGGCCTATAAGGGGGCTGCCACCAGACTCCGCTCTCTTTTTTGTCTTTTCGTGGTGAGGTTGTATCTGTTATGGAACCTTTTATTTTAGGGGAAATTTTGAATTTCAAATTTTAAGTTTTTAATAAAACTTTTCTTTTAATTAGAAAATATTTTGTAAATGTATTTTTGAGAAAATACTTTTGTAGAATTAAAAGTGATGATCAAGAGAGAAATATTTTCTTCATCACTAATCATGCTTAATTATTTTGTTTGTTCATACCTTAAGTGATCACTAATCTTAGAAATAGAATTTTACATTTGATAATTTATAAACGTTTATATTTATTGTAAACATTTTTACATTTTGTTATACGCCTCTAACGATACTACATGTCCTCTGGATTATGAGGAGCCGAATCGTGATACAATTATTTCCATAATTAATAATTCAAAGTACTACGTTAAACGTTATAATGTTTTGAAAACATAAAAACATCACACTAAACTTGACATCTTACATAGGTTGCATGACGAAGCCGTCACTTTCACTTTTATATACTATTTCCATCAATCAGATTCCCTGTTAAGGTGTGTTCCATAGCTCGCATTTAACTCTTTTTTAAAAGTGTTCTTTAAACCCGCTGAGGGAGATACATTGCTATTTAAACCATGAAATATAAGAGTTTTCTGATATGTATGTCATTCATGTTTTTATTTATTGCATTTGTTGTCTAAGTCCCTTTATGCCAAAAGACCCCCACCATCATGGACCATTAATCACTTGCGAGTGAACGCGAATATTATGGATAGGCCTATCGGGGTTGACGAATCCCGTTTGTGTTAGCAGCATAGGTAACCAAACGCACTATATTTGAAACTCATAGGTATATGGAAATTGCCTACACGAGGGCCATTATCATTATATATATCATTATTGATATATACACAAGTCAGTTTGAGTGCCATGAGCTTAGACGCAATAATACTGTTTTCTATAATAATTGTACTCATTGCAATTATTACACTTATGGGTGTATAACAACGTAACCCACTATTGAACTTGTATTCAAACTGTTTAACATAAACATATGAATTTTACTCAACCATTGTGTTGACCTTTTTAGCATGTTTATCTCAGGTAATTGAGCAACTTATGGCACGGAGTGGCACGGACTTGAAGATTGCTAAACTATTATCATTCAAACTTTATGTTTTCATGAAGATTTTGGGACCTCTGTTTGTAAAAACTCTGATGAAATAATGAATGATAACTTATCTTTTAAAAACGTCTCTTTTGAGTCGTTTTCTATAATTATGACTGTTGTAATATGAAATAATACCCCATATTAGCTTCCGCTGCTATATGTCAAAATGGGGGTGTTATAAAAGGCACTACGCATTTAGGATTATGGTATCCTAAGGGATCCGGCATAGAAACAATAGTGTATGCAAATTCGGATCATGCGGGAGATTACGTAGATCGCAAGAGCACTAGTGGTGTTTGCACATTTATGGGATGTTGCCTAACATCTTGGTTTTCGAAGAAGCAAACCGCTCTTGCCATCTCCACAACCGAAGCGGAATATGTAAGCGCAGGAAAGGCATGTCAACAAGCTCTATGGATGAACAAGACTCTATAGACTATGAGTTGGTTAGACGACATACAATAATGTGTGATAACAAGGGGCTATGGACTTAAGTAAGGAATCCGTTCACTCTATGAACAAAACACTTGAAATTGTCATCACTTCCTTTGGATTATGTTCAAAAAGGGAATATCTCTTATAGAAAAGGTCTCGTCGGAAGACAACATAGCCGATATTCTACGAAACAACTTAAAACGTGAACCATTTAACTATTTACGTCTAGGTCTAGGAAAGATGGAAACAATTGATTAAGTTTTTGCAAATAAAAGAAATGATAATCATCAATAAATTATTTGTCAAAAATCTAGAGGAAAAATTTTCAAACAGGTGGCTTGCCCCTTTTAATTCATAAAAGGGCCGGGCCCCCCTTAATTTTAGGGGACCACCCATCTGGACTGGACTATTTCTTTTTTCTGTGTCTAGGTTTCTATTTACAACAAAACATTAAGATTGGAAAAGTCTAAGCAAACTTTTACAAAATTCTTCTATCCTAAATGCATATCTAATTATACATATACTCAATAGTCCCAATCTATTTTTTTAAAAAGTCGTTTCTCACAAAACTAGGAGGCACATAAAAATCAATTATAATATATTATTGAAGTTATGACTAAAAACATTTTTCACATAAGCATTAAGGTTTCTTACTTGTTTGTCAAATGTTTATTATATAAGATATATTTTTTCAAAAATATTTATTCTAGCAAAATTAAATCAAGGAGTACATGGATTATTCTTAGGTTTTTCATGTTTAGTGGCGAAGAATAATCGCTACTCCCACATTTTCGTACATAGGCACACACTAGTATTTGCACAAAAGTTCGGTTTGTTTTAAACTTAACCCCCTTGACAAGAAAAATTCTTTGTGCATTATATTTAGTTACTATTTTATATGCTCTTCACTCTTTTGATCTTCAATTCATATATGATTATACTAGCCTCCAGGCCCGCCCGTTGGGCAGCTAGCTTAACATTTTTATTTGAAGATAGAATGATATTTACAGAGTATAGTAGATACTATTTGGCTTTAAAGAAATATGATATGAGTGTTGATAGTATATATAAGTTTTGCCAGATAAACATTTCATAGGAGAATAATTGTCACAGATATATGTATTGTATGTAACTTTATATATAAGAAAGAAAGGGATATATCATATGGAAAAACGTTTTTGTTTGTTTAGATGTTATTCATACCATATTTAATAACATTTAATCTTAAAAATCCTTACCATATTTGTTAGTAACAAATGTAATGTAAATTAAGGACTCTCACCACCAATATCGCTATTTTAAGGCCAATTTGAATAGTATCCAATCATAACAATCCAGACTTAATGTATATTTATATTTAACTGCATAACATTTTAGTTTTTTTAAATACAATGTTGAATATATGCTTATATTGAATATTGAATGACCTTGATGATATGTAATTGATTTTATTACGTGTTCATTTTTTCTATTCTAATTTCACTTCATTTAACTGGTTACGTTTTGAATTTTACTCCATAATATTATGTTCAATGAATATCGAGTCTTATAACCTGCTCGTAGTATATTGCAAATGAATGTTATTATTGTTTGAATAAAATGTCTTAAACAAAAAGATGCAATTACAATACAAATCCATATTGGCCAATGCATTTATATTTAAAGTTAAATAATATAAAAACAGAACATCATAATTGTGTCTAATTCAAATGACAACTCATTATTAAATTAATGATCTATTAATGATAATATGAATCATCGTCTTTAGTTAGCATCCTTTTTTTAATCACTATCAGAAAACTTTATGAAGTAGGTTCATAGAGTATTGGTCCATGTCAATGAAGCTTATCCGAATCAATCATATTCGTCATCAGTTCTATTATTATAGAGTGTTATGAATGTGGTAACATCTTCTTCACCAAGCACTTAGAAATCTACATTATCCTCATCAGTGTCTTCATCAATAAGACTTCCAGTGAGTATTTTTGAACTGGATTGCAGTTTTATGTTTCTGTTACGACTAAAACGAATTGGACATTCATCATCAGATTCCTACAAAGATATAAAAAGAGAAACCAGAAATGAATAGTCTTAAAATGAATGTAAAGTAAAAAATAAATGCAATCAATAAGATTCATGTTTTTATCATTTTTTCATTTTTGACAATTTCCTCTTGATTTGTTTTTTTAATAGACAATGGTAAAACAACATCATCAGAAGAAGAAATTATGTGAACATTATCGTTCACGATACTCCCATTCTTTGTAAGCCTACGGCGTTTGTTAGTGGTGGGTACATCCTGTGTGTTATTTTAAATAAATTACACAAAATATATAAAAGGTTAGAACAAATACGAAGATATTGAATATGTAATGTAAGTATTACCGAATCCTCATCTGATAGTACAATAACAGGTACATTCTTCAATAATGGATCGGGCGTTGCTTCTTTGATACCCTGAAAAGAATTAATAAACATAAACAAAATGATTACGTACAAACAAAACATTAGTGGGGTCATGATTTGGATTGCTTTCTATAAACTATTACGAAATGCAAAATTCGAAATCTTATTAATAAAGTCACGACAGTGTATGATTAATTAAGTTTGAAAATGAGAATACTCATTCATACCCTTGATGAAAATAGAATAAGATGGAAAAATGCAGTGAGGAATCTGTGTATACGATTGACCAATTCTATAGGGTGTGGATTGGTTAACACTATGATTATTGGTAGCAGAATTTTTGCATTTAATTTGATTTACCGAATATTATGGAAAGTTGTTACTGTCTTTATCAATTCTATTTTCGCAAATCAAGTTTATTTCATAATTTTCAAAGTTTTCTTTTGTTAAGGAGAAAAGTCTGAAGAATTAATTGCTGGTAGTTTTGTTAAGGAGAAAATTCTAAAGAATTAATTGCTGGTGTAACCAGAGACGTTGATTATTTTTATGGGACACGTGTCATTTTTTTACAATTTTTGCTTTAAGATGAGTTCTTAGAAACCCTCTTTTATATAGTAGGTAGATGCCAAAATTATGTGAAATAGTTTATCCTACAACTTGTCATATATGTAGAATGTTAAATGGTTTGCTTGCTATGTGCTAAAAAAAATTCTTAATTGCCATAAAAGGATGGACTTCCTGCAAATTAACCACCAAAACATAAACCCTCACATAAAATTTTGAGAAAAATCGATTTTTAGAAAATCTAGGAAATTGCAGTAGGCGGCCCCCTAAATTTATAAAGGGCGACCCCCTTAATTTTAAGGGGACCGACCCCTAATTAGGGGACCGGGGCCTAGTAGATCACGTGGTTTATTTTAAAACGACTTTTTTCATCCATTTTTGAACTTAAAATACCCCCTAGACGTGGTACTGTTTCCCTAAATTCAAAAATCATTTTGATTTGACCTTTAATTGTTCATTTCTTTCTAATTTAAACATTTACTCACTATAAATACATCATTAACCATCATCCATCTACAATGCATCTCTCACAATGACTTCTCCTAACAAACCCACATCCAAACTATGAAGGGTAGCCTAAATGATGTGTGAAACCCTTTTGGAGAAGAAAACTAACCCTTGTAACACATCCAATGAGCTCAAAGTAATGTTCACCTACACCAATGCCAAAACACCACTCATCCTATCATGACCATCTCAAGAAAACAATCACCTCACTCTTGCATCACTAAATCCTTACATTAGGACACTCCCACATCATACAAGTTGTCTTATCACATCCTTCATTTTCCATCTCGCCAATCACTTCACAATTGTTACTCACACTCAAGCGCCACCTCAAGTGACAAAACCAAACTCAACAACACCACCTCACCTCTATCTCCAAGTAGAGAAAGCCTAGTTGATGACATTAATCAACTACAAGACCTACCAAACCTCTTAGCCATGCATATCTCTTAACAACAAAACAACATTCCCTCATCACCTGACTCTCCAAACCTACCACATACCCTCAACATTAACCAAGTTGAAACCCATGTTGGGTATTGCTCTTGTTGCATCTTTACCCAAAAACAATTTCTTGCTTTAAGTAAGGATATCAATTGGATTGAATTCCTCCTCACTCGACCACATCCACCACTTAGAGTTCAAAGAGATTACCCTTCCACAACCGCCTCCGCTCCAAACTCTCCATCAACAACCAACTAATCTCGTAATATGCCTACAAATAATCGTCAAACCCTTTTGTGTCGCAAGCAAGTCAAAAATCCTTCTATGGCTATTTAGGATTTTCTTGATGTATTAATATGCTCCTAAAGCATATTTGTTTTTTTTTTTTCTATTTATGTATGCTTGTATGTTGTTCACACACATTGTCCTAAATGAATGAAGTATATGTTGCTTTGATGTTTGCTTGCACTTGTCATATTTTTCCTTCCTTCTTGCTACATGTTAGAAATATTTGTATTGTTCTAACTCGTTTTTGTAGCAAGAAACCATAGCTCGATCCTTGGGTGGCCCTCGAACGAGGCGAGCACACATCAAAGGGGAACATTTATTTCGTTGATTTAACTAGCAATTCTCGACGATGTCTTTTTGATTCTAGCAAAAGGGGAGAAATGACATGAAACTCACTAAATACTTGTTTAAAAATAATTTTACGTTTAATGAGTTTAAATTTTGTAATCATCAAAAAGGGAGAGATTGTTGATAAAATATAATGCCTAAAAACATTACTAATATTTTTCACATCTTTACGTTTTGATAATCACAAAATATAAAAACGTTCAATGTAAAATTAAACGTAAACAAGTAATTAGTAGTAAATTTTCATTCGAAATTTTATATCACTTCAAGGTATGAATAAATAAATGCTTAATGCATTTTATGATCAAAGGAAATTTTTATTCAACTCGACACTTTATAAAATGTTAGTAAACATTTTTATAAACATTACAAAACAATTTCAACAGATTAAAAAAATGTTTATTCAAAATAAATATTTTGAAATGTCAAATTGTCGGACCTAAAAACGGACTAGAAAAGTCTAGAAAATTCCCCCAACACAAAAAGACAAACTGGGAGGACCTAATCTAAGGCGAACCCCGCTTAAATACACTGGCGACCCCCTTATTAATATTAAGGGGACGCCCACCTAATTTAAGGGGACCGCGCCAAGACCTGACGCTCCTTCAGTTTGTCCTTATAAATACTGTAATTTTCCCCCACAATTTTCTCGTGACCGTTTTGCCACTCATTCTTTTGCTCAAAACACCCACTATCCTCTCTAAAATCCTTTGATCGATTTATCATAAAAAGCTTTGTTCCCAGTGATCCAAGCTTAATTCCTCAAATGCAAGAGAAGAATACTTCCAATAAGTGAAGAAGTATTTCATCTTAGTGTGAATTGCAACCGTTGTTGCATTCATATCAATATTTTGTAAATCAGTTTGTATATATCTTTATTTGTGTGTAGTAAGATGATATTCGCTGATAGTATATATATTAAATATATAAGCAAATCCAAACTCTTCACCCTTGACAAAGGGAAAAAGTCAAGACCTACTTAGAAATAAAATATATAAGAATCAATGATAAAAAGATTCCGGAAGAGATATTCCCGGGTCGTATGTCCCAACGAGGCTGCAATTGAAATTTATCCTGGTTTGATGAGAAATTGAATGATGGAAACACTGATATAATTTAAAACTAAAGTTAATTAAATAAAACCTAATTTAATCTACGGGAAAACAAGCAAAGGAAATGGGGATCTTAAAACTACGGGAAACAAAATTAGTTATAGGGAAGTCCTAAAATTAAATCTAAATTAAATACGGGGAACAGAATAAGGTATCGGGAAACCTAAATATTTAAGAAAAATAAATGCTAAATTAAATTAAAAATCAAAATTAAATTCTAATTAACTTAATTTGAAAAATAAAAAAAAACTAGAATAAAAACGGAGGTCGTTTGAATGTAAAACGAAAAGAAACGGTAAAACGCACCCGGTAAAACGGGTCTAA
>BQNB010182566.1:0-12489 GCA_026074375.1 Tanacetum coccineum | reverse complement strand
TCGGCATCACTAGACACTTACTAGCTCTGCTTGATAGAGCTCTTATATTAATAATATTGCCGTTAAAAACAAAAGTAACATGAAAAAATCAAAATAAGAAACCAATCTACAAGTAGAATTTTATATGTCGTTCTCATATGGTGCAAAATTTAACAAATGCATGTGTTTCGAATATAGAAGCATTTTTTGTGTGGTAGGAGATATATCGTACTACAAGTGTGTTTTGGGGTTAGGGTTATCGTGGAACCCAAGATGGCAATTGGACATGCTTTATTCATACTAGCAGGGAACTCGCGCTTCGCGACGGAATATTACATTACGACATTTTATATCGATTTCAAACTTTAAAGTATACAAAATTTGTTATATGTTTATTTTCATGACATTATAATGACAAATTGTGAAAAAAAAGTATAATTGTTAAAAACTATAAACTTGCAATTGCTAATGTATTGGTCCAAAAATATTGGTTTAGATTATTAATATATAACACATTTGTGGACAAATCCACTGTCGTTTTGACAGTGGGCCACGGTGCTACAGTAATGGGCTTCCATTTTGGCCCAGCCTGATTTTGGTTTTTTTTTTTTTTACAAAAGTTCCGATTTATTCAGATAAAAAAAAACCCGCGAAAACATTTTCGATACCTAATAACTTTAAAATATTCGATATGGTCACAAACGTACAACCCATTATATTAAAAAAAACCATATAGCAAAAAAAAACAACACTTTAAACATGAGGCCCAACACATAAGCTATATAAAAAAAATATTACTAATATACACATTTGTCGACAAACTAGCCTAAAATTCGCATAAAATGTGGCTCAAAGTAAAAAAAAAACTAGCCCAAAATTAGCCTGAAATCTGGCCAAAAAAAAAATAAAAAACGGTCCCTCAACTTTTAACTATTTACGATTTTCTTACACAAAATCCCGTAAAAAAATTAACAAAAAAAACACGTCAAGTTTTATTGTTCACAACTTTTTTACATTCATCGGCCAAAAAAAAAGATATCGAACCGTCCCAAAAAAAGAATATTCGGGAAAAAATTAACTCATCCCAACGCAATTTTTTTTTCCCGAATCGTACAAAAAAAGAAATATCCGGGAAAAAATTAGCCAAAAAAACCCTCAAAAATAGCATAAAATCTGGCCCAAAGTAAAAAAAAAATAAAACGGACCCTCACCTTTTAACTATTTACGATTTTCTTACACAAAAATTCCCGTAAAAAAATTTACAAAACCGTCCAAAAAAAAGAAAATATTCGGGAAAAAATTAGCCCGTCCCAACGCAAAATTTTTTTCCCCGAATCATACAAAAAAAGAAAATATTAAAAATTAGCCCCGCCATAACGCATCGCCCAAAAAAAACCCCCCGAAACGTAAAAAAAATTATTCAGGAAAAAATTAGCCTCGCCGCAACGCGCGGATTCTTTTGCTTGTTTAGTTACAAGGTTTATTGAATTGGGCTTTCTTTACTAATACAATGAAATGGGCTGATATTTTGACCCATTATTTCTGTTTGCTTGCAAATAAATATTCTTGCTAAAAACATTATAAATGTTTATCAAGTGGAAAACACACTCAATATCCGGTGGGAACAAGATCACATTCGAGTATTCCCATGATGTCCACAACATAGATCATTTACTCAAAATAAACGTTTCAAACGAGGAAAGATTACAAGTATTGTTCTTATGATTTCCAATTTTTGCAATTGCTATCATTTACAAAAATAAATTAAATAGTAATTAATTTTAGACTATTAATCGTTAATTTTTTTTAATTTAATCTCTTTTAAACCGTTAATCGTTAAGCAAAAAAAGTTACACCGTCGCGACAAAGCTGTAATTATCTTTCTATAGGACGGGTTATCTGTGGTATACTTTCGACACAACTTTTTTTTGATGTTTCTCTTTTTTCTTAGTTTTTAATAAGTTGCATGAGAATCAAATGTGTCTAAACTCAATTTGAATAATATTGAATTATCTAACATGTAATAAAACTAACTAACTTTTTCTACTATATTTTAAAAGTTTCACGTTTTTTTTTGTATTAACATTCATAGTTTTTCAAACAATGGATCGTTCCTGTGTACCTTCATTGGTATGGCTGTACTTACTTGTTTCTCTTAGTTTTCTGGATTGGCCTTGGGAGGGGATCTGGTATTCTATGTTGAAACAGTAAGAGGCCTCATTTAGGTGAATGTACCATAAGAAAGGGCTATTCTTTTTTATGGGTATTGGTCTGGGTGAACAATGTATGTTGGGTGGAATAGAGAGTGTATGAAAGATGGACCTTCTTGGTCCACGCAATACATTGTCGAAGGAGGATAGGTTGGGTCTAAATAAGGGTGTGTGTTCCTAGTATAGTGATGCCTATTTGTTTGTCTCTTTATCTTGCTAGTGAGGTTGTATCTACTGGGAGGATATGGAGGTAAATGGGTAGAAAATGTAGATATTGCTAGTATAGCCTCTTATTTAGTGTGAATGGGGGCTATATCTCTCTTGATTATGCCTGCTTAGTATTATTCTAAGCCATTGTGGATTTGGGATGAATGGTTTGTGAATGTGCTGAGTATGAAAATGTAATCAAGGGGATATGGTCTTTGGTGCATTAAAAGGTGAATTGATAAGTCTGAATGGAGTTTGTATCTGTCAGAATGTATTTGGCTCAAGTATAAGAGATATGTCTAGTTAATGACTGTCGAAGAGGGGGGGGGGGGGGGGGGGGGGGGTTTTATCATTTGTATCCAGATAGTTTTGGCTCTAGTGTCAGATTCCTTTGTTTTCTCTGTTTTTCAGTTTGTGTTCAAAGGATTTTGGCATGTTAATTCTTTTGGTTGATGTAATTTGTCATGGTTTATAATACAAGTTCACCTTGTGCCCCAAAAATAATACATTTAAAAGTTATATTTTGAATTGTAGATTAGTGCAGTTAATTCGTCAAAGTTGGATAAAATACATAGAAATCACATGTGATTTTTACCACATGTGTTTTTTTACACATATGATTATAAAAGTTTCATAAATAAACTGCTATAATCTACAATTTGAATACAGTGTGTGATATATGGTTGGAAAGCCATGAATGCGTTTTTTCCATTGCAAAAAACAAGAAAAGTCCTTGATTTATGGACAATCCTTATGTCAATTTTAGTACAAATGTTTAGTGTTTAAACTTCGATATTAGTGTTAAATCAATAAGATAAGTCATGCGTATTTTCAATGCTGAAAAGAAATTTGAGAAAACAATAAAAAAAATTTATCAAAAGTATATCAAAATTCTCATCTATAGAAAAGATAATTAAATATTTCATCGTGCGATTGATTAGTAGGTTTAATACTCGTAAAATATAACTATAAAATATATAATCCGAGAGTAATTAAGAAAGTTTATCCAAGTTACTTGATAAAATTCCACTCTCAAATAATATATTAATAGAATATTTAATACGTATGTTTGACCGGGCAAGTATGATCACCCGGGTCGTTTCCCCATGACTCGTGCAATGGAATCCTCGATCTCGTTCGGAATGATTGATTTGAATAAGAAAAGAGATATTTTTGATTTATTTATACTACTAATATTAAAGGCACAATTAAACAACTAATTAACAAATTAAACTAATTACGAAAGTAAATAAAATGCGACATTTAAGAAAACAAATACAATTTAAATCCTAAAATTATAAACTAAATTCCCAATTCTAAATTAATGCTAAAGAAAGTTTAGAAAATTAAAAAAATATTTTTTAAAGGCTTTTTGGATTTTATATGAATTAAACACTAATTAATCTAAATTAAATCCTAAAAATAGAAATTTAATTGATAAAAATTAAGAAAAATACTTTTTAAGCTAACTTAATCCTAAATTACTTAAAAATATAAGAAAAACATTTTTAAATTACTTTTACTACTAAATTTTGATTTAAAAGATTTAAAATTAAGGATTAAAAATTAAAAATTAAGATTTAAATGATTAAAAATAAAAATAAAGATTTAAAGACAACTTTTCTATTTCTAAAAATAACCTAAGTGATATAAAACAAAAGGACTAACTGCGTAAACTTTAAACTAACAAAAACTTAAAAACAAGCAAGATTGGCCCCTGCAACTTCTAACTTTTAACAAACAGCATCCATTTTGATTAAATCAGCTTATTTTACACTCGACTCTATAAGAATACTTATCTTAATAAACTTATTTTCAAATCTTATTTCAATAAGCTAGATAAGCTTAAACAACTGATAAGCTCTAGCATGGCTTATCAGTCACCTAAAGCTGAATTAAGCATTCCCATCAAAACCACATGACTGTTTATCTCTACTATATTTTTATTATTGCTCTATATAAATCAACAAATCCATTCTGCTAATCCAAACTACCTTTACAGATTTAAAAATGCATAATCAAAGAATACAGAATTATTAAAGACAATATGTAAAATTATTAAAAGCTAATACTAGTGTGTTCCTTTTGCTTTCCAGCTAGAACACGGAAAGTGGAACAATGCTTATGGTGGCTTAGGGCTTAATTACAATAAGTCAATCTCAAACCAACATCCTATCTAGCCCTACTGCTGACCCTCAGCTCTAAAAACCCTTGGAGTCTCAGCAGCCATCCAACTCCAATAGAGACTCCAAGCCTTGAACCATTACTCAAACAAACACAAACAGATAATATGATTTTGACAGAATTTGAATGAACACAATTTGAAACAAATTGACTTTTATTAATACTGAAAAATTGGATTCGTACAAGGATTGAAATGAAATTACATCTAACATAAATTTTAACCTTACAATAAACTAGCTTAACAAAGGAAAATTAAAACTGAATTTTAAATTACATAAAAAAAACTAACTCAAAAATTATTAACCCCCCCCAATATGCTGGATTGAGGGGGTATTTATACCCGAAGCTTGATCTCCTCCCATCTTCTAGGTCCTTCTTTTCTTTTTCATCTTGGCCCTCCATCTCTTCTCTCTCCTTGATTAGCTTTAGGCCGTTGGATTTAAAGTGTGTATAACGGTCGTTGTCGTGGATTGGAGTGTGTTATTTATGTGAGTGTAAACTTCACCACACGTTCACTTCACCAATATCCACTTCCTTTCATTTTGCCAGGGTGGAATGGGTTGGGTTTATGATTGATAGTGATGGATGGGTTAAGGGGTGTGAGGGGATCATTAACCCTATGGTTAATTTGGGTGAGGGTGAGTGGTTTGGAAACTTTGGGTCATGTGTTCTTGAGTGGAATTCGTGTGTGTGTGAGTGAGTTCGATCTAATTTGGGGGTTAAATTAGTGCAATAGTAACTGTAAATGTGTTATAAGTTAAACGGGTGAGTGTAGGTTAGGGTCGGGTTAGTCGGGTTGGGGGTTGGCTTTGAATTGGCTGAAAGGTGGTCCACGGGTTTATTTGACCCGGGCTTGACCCGCGCCCTTTTGTAACTATGAGGAAATTACACATTCGGCCCTTGTGTTCGGCTAGCACCATTTTCAAGTTGTAAACAATTTTCATAAATTGCAAAATCAGCCCTTGAACTTTATAAAACCATGGGAGTTTGGTTTTGGTTGTTGTGGTTTAGCTGCCAGTCGTGACTGTAGAAGGCTGAGGCTGATTTTTGGCTGTCGGTTTGATTCTTTAGCTTCTTGATCACTCATCCGTTTTTTTTCCCTCGTGTCCGTTTTTTGACTTGATTTCTTGTGATATTTGACATATCCATACCTGCACACATAAAACTCAGATACAAGCACCTTTTTGCCATTTTTGATCCGTTTTGGGTTGAATTGGGCCTTTTTAAGCATAAATTGATATGTATAGTTTTACAACTATCAAAATTCCCCAAACTAAAACATTGTGTGTCCTCACGCAATACCACATGCTCCGTAACCAAATACCTCGAAACCTCCCCAAACTAAGCCTTTAAGAAGTAGTAAAGTCAATTGAGGGGAGAATTTCTAAGTCACAAGTTACAAAACACCCTCTTCTCCATTTTTCAAAAACTTTTTACTTTTTATGGTTTTTTCTTAATATATTCCTAACTACAACTTTATTTATTTACACATGACATAATGTATTGTCTTCATTACCTCATTGGTAACTTTTAGGATCATAGAACAAAAAGCACAATTAAGTGTTTAAAAGATAACTTCGTCATCCCCGATTTTTCACTTTTCCCATGCTAAGCTTAAAAACAAGATCATTGTTAATTACAAATCATGACACTAACACTAACTCATAATACTTATTGTGTACTTACTTTTCCTCCCGCAAATCCCTACTTTTGTATCTCAGGATTTTACTTAAGTCATATACCCGAAGGCTCTTTAAGACTTTTGTTTCGATACTTATTAATTCAGAAAATAAAGTGCAATGGTTAAGAAACGCAATAATTAGCTCCTAGCCCTTTTCAAAAGATCAAATGCAATCGAGATTGAAGTCTCATTGGAGGCGTCCAAAATTTGGACGTTTATTAGGCTACTTAGAGAAGGCACCATTCATGTCATATACCCTAAGGCTCTTAAGACAAGATTGAACCAATCTTATTTGCCACCTTTACTCCTTAGGCTCTCTTTAGGCACAAAACAGACAAAAATTATGCAACCATTTATTATTCATCAGTCCTTTAGTAGGCTACAACATCGGGCCTCGCCTCGACCCGATGTAGCACACAACATATTTCGACTTTCGGCATTATATAAGTAAAACGGTGCCTTTTATCTCGGAAGCCCCATCGATAGCGAGTCGACAAGGTTTTTCTATTATTATGACACCGGACTCTTACCTTATATGAAAACTCCAACATCGGGGGGGGGGACCACGCCTCCGACACGTTGAAGTAATCTGGCAGAGATACTTTATTTTTATATTTTTGTATTTTTAGGCCAATTAAGTATTCCTGATGTGTACTAATCCTATTCACCAAGGATCTAAAGAAAACCTTCTTTATTTATTTTAGCTAATTATTAACTAAAAACATACAACTCTATTTATTAACATTTATATTATTGAGGTGAAACAACTAATGGGAGAAAAAGCAACATTTAAAACATTGTGCTTGTAAGAAAATAATACTACTTCTACGT
The DNA here is from genome assembly GCA_026074375.1 of Tanacetum coccineum. Classification (NCBI taxonomy): domain Eukaryota; kingdom Viridiplantae; phylum Streptophyta; class Magnoliopsida; order Asterales; family Asteraceae; genus Tanacetum; species Tanacetum coccineum. The sequence goes on along the minus strand of BQNB010182566.1, from coordinate 5,397 downwards.
TTAATGTCATGAATTATAAATAACACTATCATTTTCGTTCTTCATCAAAAGAAATTTGAAATACTTAGTCTTATAAAATCCATTGGCATATTTAAAATCTACTTGAGATTAGCACAAGTTTTTCTTTTATAATGATTTTCATGTTAGCATGTTTAAGTCTATATGAGACTAGCACAAACTATCATCATTAATTGTTAAGGGAAAAAGCTAGAACTCAACACATTCAATCGGGTCAAAAATTACTTCTTATTCTTACCAGCGGAAAACCTACATTTTTGTCTTATTATTTTTTTTTTTTTTTTTTTATTATTTTTATTTTTTTTTTAAATTTAAAATTTTTGCTATTTTTGTGAAAAACGGGTCGTGAGATCAAAAACAATAAGCAGCAACATCAATCGATAGATTCCCTTCCCATACTAATATGAAACATTGTCCTCAATGTTTAAGTCGGGTCTCTACGGAAAATCTAGCCGTTTGTTTAGTAGACAAGTTAATTCGTTAATCGATAATGGATGAAAGGATATTGATCTCCCATAACTAATTTCGTACATAAGGATGAGAAAACTCGAGTGCACGATTGAGGCCCCCATCTTTTCGGACACGAGAGGATTCTTGAAATGGTTGGGTTCATGCCTGCCAAATCAACCAACACAGGACAAACAAACAACGAGAAACGAAGAGGATGGGTCCCTCAACATCACAACACATTAGAGGTTAGAAAATAAAATAGAAAGAAAAGGATAAGCATGGGGTGAACTCCCACGAAGCGGCTTGTTTTTGATTACCGAGTCGCAAGCTCGACTCGATCCCTGAATTTAGTTGTCCTTAGGGAGAGCAATTCTTAGAACAAGAAAACTGTTTAGGAAAATGCCACCGGCTCTTAGAAATGGTGACTATGCCATGGGGTCAAAAATGGTGTCTTATTTGCGACGGAGACAATTTGAGGAAATGAAGGGTTTAAATCTGAAACAGGTGGTTGAATCTGGTCATAAAATCATGAGATTAAGAAACACCCTTAAACTCTTTGATTATCAAAATTCCCGCTAGGTTCAACACATTTTCAATATCGGAGGTTCTCGGTGGGAGGTCGAGGATTGACGGATCATTTGGTGATCAAGGTTAGGTGATCTTAACTTCATCGTCGGAAATCAGCATCTTCAACACCAGGCGGAATTAAATCATCTGGAACAAGGAGAATATCAATCTCTTCTTGAGTGGGCTCACTATCTTCAACGGGGATAGGAGATATGGGAAGAGACTCGTTAACTGAATTTTGATGAAAATTTCCCTGGGAAGTTGAAATTTCATTAAGCACTGTCATAAGACTAAGTATTACTGCAAATTCACGATCATTCCCTTGAGGAAGTGTTGAAGGCTTCAATCTGCGAATTCATGGTGAAGAGGATCACTCCTTGGAGAAAAAGTAATTGAAGATTCATTCTGTTCTGGCTCATGATCGGAAGTCACTTTGGAATCGAGATTATGGGAATCATCATCACTAAGTAGATTATCAAGAAAAGCTATGTCTCCTTCTGAATCGAAATATCCTTCCTCTAAGTTAGAAGATACTTCTATAGCATTGCAATCATCGATTCTCATCATTATCGTCTTCAGGAGCCAGAAACAATCATCCTGTGGGATAGAGGAGTGTTGAGAAAGACTAGCTTATCGGAAACGTTGGAATTTTTTATCTTGACATTTTCTTGAAAATTCTCTTCATGTAAGTCCTTCTTAAGAGTTGAGTCATCATTACCCGGTGGTAACGAATTAAGAGGAGCAAGTTCATCGGCGAACTTCACAAACTTATAACTAGTCTTCACGGGAAGAACTAGGAGAAGGATCACAGAATGAGTAGTGGAACTGCACTAAACGGATCTTCTTTTGAAAAATTCGATAACAGAAATGGCGGATCAAAAATTCTTTTCCTTGTTTTTCTCAGATTTATCGGCATAGTAAACAAGTTCATCTTTTCCTACTCTTAAAGTCAATTTTTCTTCGTACAAATCAATGGAGAGCTTTGCGGGTTCGAAGGAAGGTCTTCCTAGAATAATAGCACTCTCGGGTCGGCCCCCCCCCCCCCCCCCCCCCCCCCCCCCCACCCCCCCCCCCCCCCCCCCCCCCCCCCCGGTTCAAAATTAACCACCACAAAATCCGCAAGAAAAGTGAAACCATCGACTCTAACTACAACATCCTCGGCTATGCCCATTGGGTGAGTAATGGAACGATTGGCAAGCTCGAGTGTCATTCGAGTAGGAGTCAAAGCTTCAAGCTCAAGTTTTTTGTAAATTGAGTGAGGTAAAAGGTTAATACTAGCTCCTGAATCGGCTAAAGCACTGGTTCTATCGAGCTCTTGTAAAGCACATGGATAAGAAATTTTTCCCGGATCTTCGTAGTTTCTCGGGAACTTTGTTTCATGATGATAGGGAACATTCAGCCATTCAACAGTTGTGATAGGCGATCTCCTCAAGCTTTTTCTTTGTTTCTTAGCAACGGCTTACATTGTTAATCTTTGGATTTCGACAAGAGCATCTTTCAATCATCTCTAAAACGAAGTTGTTTTGAACTATTTTCAAGTACGGCTATGTGGCACTTGGTTTATCGAGTTCTCTCATTTCATCCTTCAGGATATGGAATTTTAGATGGATACGAATTAGGTTAGGATCAATGATTAACGGTTTTCTTGCTTTTGGTTTGAATTTCCATGAAAATTGAATCTCTTCCCCCGGAGATGGGATATGTGCGGTATTTTCCAAAAATTTTGATTTTGCACTTTTCGTTGGGACGTTCGGTTTTGTCAGGTTCTTTTTGAGTTTTAAAACATGGGGTGTAGGAACTAGAGGAAACGAAGTTCTTCCAAAATCTTACGCTCCTCTGTTGGTGATAGCATTAATTTGCAGACGAGGGTTAGTTACGGTTTGACTTGGAAGAGTTCCTGAATTTGAAGTAGAGGCTGGAATTTTTGAAATTTATCACAAAGGACTTGTCAAAAACTTGAACATTTAGCCATTTGATTCTGCAATCCTTGATTTTGATTTTGCACATTCTTCAATATCGCATCATTTGCTTTAACGTAGCTTTCAAAATCTGTTTTCAAAACACTATTTGTTGGAGGTTGGTAAGGTAAAACTTGATTGATTGGTGGTTGGTTGGTTGGTGTTTGATATGGTGGAGCTTGATAAACTTGATTTTGATTGTTTTGACGGTTTTGATATAATGTTTCCTTCCCGGTTTTGGTTGAAAATAGAATTGGTTTCCTTGGATAACGTTTTGGTTGTTTGGACATTCGGTGGATTGAAACCCGGTGGTCTCATTTGACTGCCAAATTTGAAGGTTGGTTTTTGGAGAAAATTTCCACGGCTGCAAGTTTGTTGAAATTGTTGGGATGTTGTATATAAAACCGGAAAATCTTTTCCACTCGAAGTTAACGGACATGGTTAAAATTGTGATTTGATCCACATGTGACACAAACTTCCTCGACTGCTTTGACGGGTGCAGGAGTAGTAACAACTAAAAAGCTCCTGACATTTCAGTCACATTTTGTCATCTTGATAGGTCTTCTTATCCTCGAGAGAAAAGCGGCTTTTGTTGCATATCGATAAGAATTTTTAGAAGATGAAGATTAGAAGAGAGCATCCGTACCTCACTTTGGAATCATTAGCACGACTTCTTAGTAACGAACTTTTGGACTTGCTTTCATGATTGCTAAACCTTCTTGAGGCATCTTGTCTAAGAAATTGCCACACCTGCTGCAGAAATCTAAGGCATCTTGATCGTTTGATTACAAGTGTTGTAAAAAGTATCGGAGGGGTGGAAGTTCACGAAAGACATGGTGAGGACATTGACGAAGGAGTCCTTAAAAAAGTTCATGCTTCATTGAAGGATCGTTTTGGTTTTTGATAAAAAAGTAATGATTCATTCCGTATAGTAAGTGGTTTTTTGAAGGTGGGAAAGTTTAGGTTTTGAATTGTGAAAACAAGGTCGTCCCATGTGAGAGAATTGATCTAGGTGGTTCTTTGTCTACCCAATCTCGGGCTTCACCGATCTAGAGAAAAAAAGGGAAAAGCAATCTTTATCGAAGTGTTCGGAACTTCGGGATGTCTAACGTTGAAGTGACTTTGTTAAAATCGAAGGTGATTTGTGGGGATCTTGTCTAACCGTACTTTTGCTTTGCACAAGATGATTAAAGAGGTGCTTAGCTCGATATTGTTGGCATTGTTCACGGTGGAACAACTATAGAAAAAAAAAACATAAACTTATAACACTCGATAGGTGCTTGTACACCATTTGGGCCATTGTTCGATTGTCGGCCCATTGGAACAAAGTTTTGTTAAACATTGGTTCAACCGAAGAGTTTGTTGTTGACGACGTCTACGAGATTGCGAACGTTCGTGCGCTATAAAAGAAAAACTAAACAATTTAATAAGCAAAATTTTACCTAATTTTGTTTTTTTTTTTTTTTTTTTTTTTTTTAAGCATGACATTTTAACGGTTACCACGATGAGGACTTAATCCAAATAATCAACTACTTCACGGTAGCTCTTGAAATTGCTTTCAGGTGAGCCGTACTTGGTAGAGGACACAAAAGGCAACAATTGTTAAATCTTTGTTACGATTGGGAACAATTGCAAGTTCAACGGATTTTGTTATGATCAATATCTCAATTTGTTGGTGTTCGATTACCAACTTTGTTTATTTTATTTCTTTTTTTTAAAGGATAATTTTTTATGTTTTTGATTTTTCTTTTTTTTTTATTTTTTTTTTAATATGATAATTATACTAAAAAGAAAAAGAAAATATTTTTTACTTTTTATATTTTTTAATTAATTTTTTTTGGATTTTTGGATTTATGACAAAAATTTAACTTTCGAGGACGAAAGGATCTTCAAACCAAATTCACAAACTCGAAACGAAGTAATCGCTTACACAAGTCCCCGGCAACGGCGCCAAAAACTGATTCGTATTTTTATACACGTAAAATATAATATAAAATAATATATAATACGTATGTTTGACCGGGCAAGTATGATCACCCGGGTCGTTTTCCCCAATGACTTATGCAATGGAAACCTCGATCTCGTTCGGACTGATTGATTTGAATAAGAAAAGAGATATTTTTGATTTAATTATACTACTAAAATTAAAGGCACAATTAAACAACTAATTAACAAATTAAACTAATTACGAAAGTAAATAAAATGCGACATTTAAGTAAACAAATGCAATTTAAATCTTAAAAATGTAAACTAGATTCCTAAACCTAAATTAATGCTAAAGAAAATTTTGGGAAAAAGAAAAATATTTTTTAAAGGCTTTTCGGATTTTTTTTTATGACTTAAATACTATTTAATCTAAATTAAATTCTAAAAATAGAAATTAAATTGATAAAAACTAAGAAAA
>BQNB010182565.1:0-12489 GCA_026074375.1 Tanacetum coccineum | reverse complement strand
CATTTGCTGGAGTCTCTCACGTATGTGCTTGTGATTACATAAGTACTATACATTCTCAAAGGCTAGAAGATCTATCTAGTCTTAGATCTTAACAGTCTCCAAATCCAATTCTTCTGTTTCTCCACTCTTTACATTAGAAGCTTCTTTCTCCTCAATATTAACTTCTTCAGTCTCATCACTTTTTCTTTCCAAATCAGGAGTAACAGCAGCATCTTGATCAGCAATATCATCAAAGAAAGGATGTGTTGTATCTTCTTCTTGAACATTGTGCTCTTCAGACGAAACAGATAAGAGATTAAACTTGAGCTCTTCCACATAGATAACTTTCTCAAAATCTAAGCATGATGTCTTAATGGTTCCTTTTCCTGAGATTCTTCCACCTGTAGAGTCATTTCCAAAAGCCACATAACCACCTTTGAATTCTTTAAAATCAGACAGCTTGTCCTTGTCTCCTGTCATACTCCCAGAGCAACCACTGTCAATAATAGCATAATCCTTGAGATCTTCTTCTGGATTGCCCTGTACAAACAATATTAAAGAATTAGACTCTTTTAGGGACCCAAGTCATAACTGACTTGGATACCCCTAATGGAGTTACATACTCAAATTGCTTGAGTGTGTAAGATCCATTATCCCTATTCACAGAATCTAGATAAGCCCCTTTTGGTCTCCATATTTGTGTTGGTTTTGTCATGTCACTCCTTTTGATACTTACCTTTTGTGTAAGTACTGCTTGTGATCCAACAGTACTTTCTTTCTTAACCCAGATAGACTTCATAATTTTCTTGGGTCTTTGTGGTCTGTAAGGAGTCCTTGTGGTAGAAGACCTTGATGATGGTGAAAAACTTGAGGTTCTAGGTCTTATATTATCCAACCTTGGATAATAAGGTCTACCAGTACTTTGTGAAAGTACTGCATGTTGTACTCTAGGTCTAGCAGTACCTTGATAAAACACATTAGCAGTACTTTTTGAAGGTACTGTTTGTGTCTTACTTGGTCTTGCAGTACTTTTCAACCCTTCCCTTGTAAGTACTGCTGATGGGATAAAAGACCTCCTTTGGTGAGGGTACCTAGAGTTTCCTGAGAAGTTACTATGGTTCACCCTTTTTATGTTATTCCAGACTGGTCTTGTGTCCCTTGAACCCTGTGTTCCCTTAGGTTTATGAGTTTGGGTTTGTTTGAAGGTTCTTTCATGTAGATTACAGTTCTTGATTAGGTGATTAGGACTGTAACATACGAAACATAATTTACCCCCTTATTCTTGACCAACACTGTTTTGACTGTTTGGTGACTTGTTTTCAAAAGATGTTTCACTATTTTCTGAGTTAAAAACAGTTTTCTTTTGAATTTCTGAAAAATCAGTCTCTTCATCATCACTATCAACCCAATCTTCAATTATGACTTTATTTCTATCAATTTCTGGTTGACTAGACTTTGTATTCTCTTGATTAAGGACCTTATTCCTAATGGCTAGTTCATCTATCCCTGTAAAAGAGACATTTGCCCTAGGTGGTATGATAGTACCTGTTGGTGGAGGTACTGAATGAAATCCTTTTGTCTTTTGGATGTTTGTATATAAAGATTCAGTCGAATTTGTACTCCCAGAAGAATTGTCACTATCCTTACTACTACTAGACTCAACCCCAAATCCTATACATGATTTATCAGACAAATACCTTTGTTTGTTTAGAACTTCATTTTGAAGTACTGAAGCATTTGACCATTTTTCAAGTTTTACTTTGAAATCATCTCTTTCTTTTATGGCTTGATCTAGTTCCTTTTGTTTTTCTTCTAGTTTCAAATCCCTTGACTTTAAGTCATATTCCATCTGTTCATACTTATCACCCCATGCATATTCATTCTTTTCATGTGTTTTAAGTATGACTTCTAATGACTCTAAGCTCATTTGATATCCTAGAATTTCAGTCCTAGCTTTTTGAAAATTATCTCTTTCAGTTTGATAGCTTTCAAGCAACTTTTTATAAGATTTACTACATTTGGAACAGTAAGGTACCTCTGAGTTTGTAGCCATCAAAGCTAGAGATACTAGTGCATCATCAGCTTTGTTGCTCCAGTCAAAATCATCAAGTCCATCTTGTCCAAAGTGCATGTGCTCTGCATCAAACTCTATGCTCCAATCATCTTGTTCAACTCCAGTCAGTGCCATCATAGCATATGTCACTGGTTCAGCATCAAATTCCTTGGTCCAATCAATATCTTCATTGTTGTCTGTTGCCACCAAGGCTTTTGAGTTTGAATCTTCAATAGCCACAATCCTCTTTTCATTACGACCATTTGCTCTGTTTTCCTGGTATTTAGCAAATCTACACTCTCTAGCAAAATGACCTAACTTTTGACAGTTAAAGCATTCAATTTTTGACTTATCAAAGGTAATCCCATTCTTTGGCTTGAGGTCAATGGGTCTTCCTGTCTTCCTCATAAACTTCCTTATCCTTGCTGTTATCATAGCCACCTGCCATCGAATGTCAATTTCTTCCATAGCATCTTCATCAATTTGCAGCAGGTCTTCATCATCATGAGTTGTGGGCATAGATGCTTGTTGAGCAAAGAAGGAACATATGATTTCATCTGAGTGAGAAGCACAGTTGGGAGCAGTTGGCACCTTGCTCGAGATAGCTTGAGTATATCCTTTTGGGATATGTGCTGGTTCAGCAGTACTTTGTTTCAAAGTACTGCCTTTGACTTCTGTGGACAGAAAAGCAATGTTTTGAGAGTTTGAATTTGAGACACCCTTCAATTCATGCTCATACACCTTTAAGTTGTTGTAGAGATCATCAAAGTCTAACTCGTCTAATCCAGGTTGTCCCCGAATCATGGTAGCCACTACATGCCACACAGATGGTAGGCTTCTTAGAAACTTCAAATTTGCATCTTCAATGGACACCGTAGCATCATGTAATTCAAGCATGCTAAGAATATGCTGAAACCTTTCGTATGCTGAATCTAGTTCTTCCCTAGATCCAATAGTAAATGTCTCAAATTGTTGTTTCAACAGATTCTTTTGCATCTTCTTTGATGCTTCGTTTCCTCCAAATCTTGCTTTTATGGCTTTCCATAAAGATCTTGCATCTACAGCATCATGAAAACTGAGAAGATGTCTATCAGGTATGGCAGAAAGCAGTATATTAAGGGCTTTCTCATTGTTTCTTCTTGCGTTTGCAGCAAGTGAAGTCTTTGGTGCAGACACTGAGGGAGATGCAGGATCAGTTGTGGTTTGGTTTCCATTGGTGATTATGTCCCATAGTATGTGATCAGTGATAGCCTGTCGCATCTTCATGGACCATAGGTCATATTCACCTTTCTTGATTATAGGAATTCTTAGTGCAGTAACGGACGAGGTGGGAGGGATAGGTTCTGTTTCAGACATCTTTTATGAGTTTAGAAAGTTCTTCTAGATCAGAGTCTCTTCACAAGCTCTGATACCACTTGTAGGATCGATATTCCTTTATGAAACTTGATTATTCTGTTCAAACTTATGCGGAATCTAGTTGGCTGTACTTAGAAGAACACACACTAGTTCTCAACCGATTTCTTATTAAAACCTTTTGAATCTGCCTAAATTTGCAGTCCCTGATACAATACTAATAATTCTTTAACTAGTGTTTTCTATATGCTCTTAATATCTTCCTAGATATCTTTTATAAACATTTTTTTAAAAAAAGGTAACCTCTTGTAGAGGTACAGTCTTGTTGGTCAGATAACACTTATCAATACTTAATCATTATACTAACTGTTAAAAGATAATTACTAACTATCATTTATATGTTACAAATCTTTAAGATTCCTTTGTCCTCGCACGTCACTTACAGATCTTTGTCTTGACAGTACTTGACTTTCTACTAGCGAGTACTTGTACCTTTTGCTTAGCAGTACGTAGAGCCGATTGACTTGTTTTTCCAAACTAATTATCCCATGCTCCTTTAGATTGATCCAAAAACTCTGATCATTTATTTCACCTCACGATCAGAACGGATTGATTTAATGTTCTTTCCGAGTTGGTTTTCTTCTTCCTTTTGATATACCTTAAGGTTTCAACACTTCATGTTTAGTTTCCGCATAGTTAAATAACCATAAGACTTGAAATCGTCAGTGAAGATGACGATAGTAGCTGGCTCCTTGTCTTGATACTATCCTAAATGGGCATCAACATCGGTGTGTATTAGTACAAGTAGATCTTTAGCATTTTCCACTTGTATGTGATATGGTTTCTTGCCATCTTAAGATTAAGCATGAAACACATTTCAATGTATCATGTCAATAGAATTGAGAAGTCATAATGTTGCAATTGTCAATTGCGTTTCTTGCTAATGTGTCCAAGACGGCAATGCCACAAGAGAGAAGAGTCCTAAATTAATTTAGCTATTTTATTAGTAATTGCATAACATAGATACTATAGTTTGTATTAGAACATTGACTTATCAATTTCAAAAAATACCATCCCGTGGGACAGCCATAAAATAAACTAGATTTTTATTTGAAACGGAAATATACATTGTTATATCAAACGATTAATAAATCCATCGTCAACAAACGCGAAAACTGAAATAACTCCTCTTAGTATAGAGAGCATATTGACTATTGTTCAAGACAAAAAACCAAATAAAAAAAAAAAAAACCACCCAAAAAAATTAACTAATACACTAGGGAGCTCTTAATGATAAGTTCCAATTGCTTACATCGGGGCTGGCACGATGACATCGCCAACGTACAGGCTCAAAGCCTGGTTTAAGCTTCTTACTTCCCGTAGTCATGAGTCGTAATACAATTATGTGTACCACACCAGTGTCATAAAAATCCAAGATTTACTAGGGAAAGATAGTGTTCTTATGGGTGAAAATACCTGAAGCGCTAGCTCCCTGAGATAACTTCTTCATTTTCATCAACTCGGCGAGATACACGGGACAGTTCCTTCTCCAGTGCCCAATTTCACCACATTGGTAGCAAATGGCGTCCTTTGCTGGGTTATCCTTCTTAGGTGGTGGAGGAGTTTAGTTTGGAGGCAAATGAACATTGTTATGTGCTATAGCCCATCTTGTTCTTTTCTTTACCTTGACCCTTTACCAGCTTTGTTCGGTTTATTCTTTTTGGTTTTCTGAACCTTCCTGCTCGTATTGCATGTAGGTGCAGGATTAGCATCTTTTTTGGCAGCAGATATTCATGCAGCCTTAAGCTTGATGATGTTCATTCCGTCTCCCCATGTAGGGATATTAAAATTCTGCCGAAGTGGTATTATCCTTATTAAGAGAGTCTAAGATAAGACTCACTTGCAAGGTTTTGACAAATGGTTGACCGAGGCGCTCCAAGTTGTCAATGTAGCCCTTCTGCTTTAGAGCATGGGAGCTAACTGATTGACCTTCTCTTGATTGCACAGTGTGAAATTCTCTCACTGTCTGCAAACGTTCCTGTTCAAGCTTGTTTGGAACATGGCTTTTAGTCCTGAGCATGTCATAAGCACCAAGTGAACTTGATTTCGTTTTATGATATCTAGGTCATGGTTATCAAATGAGCTCAACAACTTACTTTGCCCTTTAACCCATGCATCTGAGACTGCATAGGGCCTCAGAGGAACTTGCTGTCCAGGTTTGTGCAATGGTGCAACAGGAATTGGATGATCAAGGTATTTTCCATTGTCTTCATTGAAGTACCAAAAGTAGTTGTCTGTACCATTCAATGAAGTTGGGTCAGTGAGTTTTTGTTTCTCGAAGAACTCCTGAATACCGAATAGTTTTCGACTGAGGTAGTCATCTACATAAAAAGTTTCAATTCATTTGTATTTGATAATTAGATTCATTAATAGAATTAACTACCCAATTATTTACTAATTAAGACTAAGATCCAACTTGACCTCACACTTATTACCAAATGACTGACCTGGCGTAAAACATGTGGGCAAGAGGGTAAAAGCCGAGCGTTAATTGCATTTTTGATGCAAACTCTTAGGTATATGGGATATGGTCAAAACATTAGTAATCAAGTATAATGTTAAGAGCATGTTTAGTATCATCTTAGGCTCGGGGTCTAGGTCTGACCAAACCTACTCGATTAAGATGACCAAGCTAAGAACTTGTAAAAATAGTTAAGAGGTTGACCAGTACACGAAATTCACATGGGTATGGTAGGGTCCCTAAATGTCTGACCAAAATGCGGTCAAACCAATTGTACGTGTTTCTAGGTTGGAGCATTTAGGGACTTAAAATTTTATAGGGGTTACACAATAAATTGTGTCAAAACATGTACAAAGAAGCATGTAAACAAATTTGTTACACTAATTTTAAAAACTTTTAATAATGACACTGTAGTGACATGCCATGGTTCACGTAACTCCAATCGAACTCAGCAAGAAGCTGGAGAAAAACAGGCTCGCGCGAAGCGTATTAAAACCCTATTTCTTTAGGGGACTTACGTAAAAAACAACCCGTCCCTTAAACACTCTTTTTGTCTGTTCTGTGGATGAGCGTACTTCCCATGAGTCTCATAGCGTCAGTTTTTAATTCATGAAAAAACAAGTTTCATTGTTTAACGTCATTATATTTTCCACAAAACAGTTTTCACGAAAACAAATGGCTTGGTCACTATTGAGCATTCTTTAGGCGTGTAAAATTAATAGACTACATTAATTCTTCTTTTAGTCCATAATGTCATATTTAAATTAGGGTGTAAACATTTAGACATTAAATAATCATTGCATACTAAGATTCATAACTAAAATGATGTCATTTAGCAACAAGTAAACATGTAAATCCGAGTTCTCTCGCGGGTCTTCCCAATGGAGAACCTAAGAACCTTCACTAGGTTTTCTGCTAAAAGTGCTAGATTGCCCCATTCACCTCATATTGTGATTGAGTTGGGTTCTTATAGCCGGAATAGACATTAATTTAAAAAGGAATCAGGTAATTAATTTAACGATTTTTAATTTTCCCTTTTAACGCTATATTAACTTTAAATAGTTTTTCAAGTCATTCTATTTATTTTTATTTTTTCTTATGGCAAGATCTAAAATATTATTGTCATATTTTTCTAGTAAAACATAAATAAAACATCAAACGCAGCAGATCATAGACTATGTTTAAAGGATAGGCATGTAAACTAGGCGTATAATTAAAACAAAAATGTGTAACCCATAAAGCTAAAACGAGTTGGCTCGTGATGCCACTGTTGGATATTAACATCTACAGTTATCCCAAGTTCTATGTTGTTGCAGCTGATTTGGATCTAGTTATAGCATATGGCTAAAACACGTAAAACATGAAGTAAAGAACGCGTACCTCTTTGATAATTGATCAAGAAAACGAAACAAGCAATTAAAGTAAATTGCCTCTACGGTTGCTCACACAGTCACGTCAACTGAACACGTTAAGCTTGCTAGGCTTAACTCCACAAACAAACAACCCTTGTAATCGAACCGAAAATCAAACGCACCAATTGAGTTTTAATCGAAAAAACAATGAACCGAATTAGGGTTTGTGTGAACCCTAATTTACCGAAAATCACCTAGACCGAATATAATCAAAAACCCGAAACCCGTTTAGGGTTTTAATCTTCGAACCAGCTACTTGCCAAACACGTCGAGCTAGGAGATGAACAAGAACCGAAAACCTTATAAAGAGTCTTAGGTTGAACTCGGCTTGAATAGATAACCGAAAACCAAACAACCCTTTTAGGGTTTTGACTAACTTCGGCTGAGAAGGAAAGAACAAGAGGAATGAAACTGCTTTAGGTTCTTCTTGGAGTTTATGAGGTGTGTATATGTGCTATGGGGTGAGGGGTATTTATAGTCCTTCATCCCTAGCCTTGATCAACTAGGAGACGAGTCCTAGTTCAATCACAACTCCCCTTTGTCCCTTGTTCTCCTTATCCAATAATCGAACAAACACCTCATTTGTACCCCTTAGGAAACCGACCACATATTGGAGAATCCTTAGGGTTCGGGTTTTGTTCAATTCTAGTCCTTGATTTATCAATTAATGTGAAGCATAAAACGTGTTCTCCGTGTATTAACGTGTGTGCCCCCAATAGGCTCACATATTCGTAATGTATTTGTGCTAATACGACCACCATAATCTAACAAAATCATGGTATTAAAAAATGTTGGGGTGACCACTCTTAACTCATTTGTATATAATTTGGCTGTTTTGAGTTTTAGTTGCTGGTTAAACGCATAAACTTGAAAAACAGTTACAATACAAGCCACATGTAAAGCATACTTATATGCAGGATACCACTAGTAAAAATCATATTAGAGCAGGAGTGTAGTCCAAAACCCCAAATTGCGTTCACGTTTCAGCAGTTTCTCCTTTCACTATCCTTATCATTCACACACAAAAAAACCACTCCTTGATCACTTAAAACCTCTCCTTAATCACTTAAGCTAAAACACTACTTTTATGACTCACCATACACAATTAAAAAATAAACTCAAACCAAATGTTTGCCATTTTTTTATTCGACTCGATATTGCGAGCTGACTAATCTTAAAACGATTCTCTTAGAGCACTCCAGATTCTTTTTTTATGGAAACTTGATTTATAAAGTATGGAGATGATTGTTAATCAAAGACACCACGTGTGGTTTGATAATATCTCTGTATTTCATCTGGGATAGGTTATTAAGACCTCTATAAAAAGTTATTTGTACCTTTTTTGTTTTTCGATTTTTTTTATATTTTTTTATATTTTTATAATTTTGTTTATAGTATAAAACTGTGAAACGGAAAATGCAAAACAAAAATTATAAAGTTTAATAAGTCAAAAGTATTAAACTGGACAATAAAAGTTAGAATTTATAAAATAAAAATGTGTTGGTGGGGAGTTCTACTATTATCAGGAAGTCAAAAAAGAATATTGTGTACTTTTTTTATACTTTTTAGTGGGTCGTGAGGAGTACCAAATTACCAATAGCAACAAGGCCGTCTTTAGAGGAGTGCAAGAGATGTCATCGCACAGGGCCACCGCTAGACGAGGGCCATCAAATTTCATGTCCTTTAATTATATTAAGCAATATGATGCTCGAGTTTAATTAGTTTATGCACTATTGATACATGTGTATTTTGTGTGTGTGTGTTTAAGGGCCTTTTTTGCGATGGCACAGGGCACCGAAATCAATGAGACGACCCTGAATAGCAATTCCTTTCATCTATTTACACGTTTTCATCCGCTTGCAATAATCATCATTACTTATCTTGATCCATGATTAATTTGTATCGAGTAAGTAAGTAACTCCTCAATACTGTTTTTCATGGGTTATGGGTCTCAATAACGTTTTTCAAAGTGTATTTATCTACCTAAAGTAGAGAGGTTGGTTTCGGTTCTACCGAAGGTAGAAAAAGACCTTCGGCCTTAAAAGGAGTGAGGATCGAACTTTTAACCTCTGTCTCCAGAGACAAGAGTGATAACTACTGATCCAATACAAATTAATTTGTACCGAGTATTGACCAATAATCAAATATGTAAAACTCTTTAGATTCAATCCTCACATAATGTCATGTCATAACTGTTAGTAATAATGGTTCGTTTGGTTTGTTAGGAGATTTGGATTAGGATTAGGATTAGGTTTTGGATTAGGATTTGATAGGAGAGAAAGTATATAATTATTTTTATAAAATTTATATTAAATTTATTGTACTATTTTAATAATAAAATATAAGAAAATAAAGGACAATGATTAATTATTAGTAAACATGTGGCTGAAATTTAAACATATGAAAAGATGCTCAAATACCACAAAGTCGGTATACTTTTGATTTTGGGGATGACACCCTTATTTAATGACATTTGATTTGCACCAAACAATAAATTTTGGGCATCAGCCCAACCCCATGCATAAAAAACCGGATAACAAACGTCCCCTAAATAAGTAAAAACCATCCACACGAGTATTTCAAAGCATTTTGAAGTGTTTAAGATAAATCGGTTAGCGTCCACAGATTTTCTCTAAAGCTATTTTGTAGCGTTTTTTTTATTGTAACGCTAATTTTACGTGTTCATACACGTTATAATCACATCTGCATCTACGTTACCAAATACTTTTTTCCGAAAAACATATCCGGCATACTCTTGTATGCCTGACATGTGAGAAAAAGAAAATAAATAGAAGAAGATAGCAATTTTTGGTTGTGTTTATTTTTAGAAATAATTGAAGGTCTTGTTTAAAAAAAATCAAACAAAATCCTAGCGGCCTACGTGTACATTCACACTCACCTCGCGCACTTACAAACAAATTACCAAAATCCTCCTCCCGCCCATCTTTCTCTCTCACACACACTCACACATTCACTGTGTGTATCCATTTTCCACCTTCATATATAAACATACACAAACACCACATTTTCATAATTTACAAGTTTCACATAACGAAATTTACACGTTTAGTTCATCGTTTTCGACTCGATTTTTAGCGTCGTTTCGAATTGTGTGATCAGAAGAACGTTCTAGAAGATTAATAACGGTTTTTATAGTGATGACGTCACCGTCATGTTAACCTTTAAGTTTCCGTTAAAATTAGTGTGTGTGTGTGTGTGTGTGAATTAGTTCACTGAAGAGTTTATTTACTTACTGAAGATTAATTTTAACTGTTTTGATAGGTTGAATCAGGGATGACGTCACCGTCATGTTAACCTTTAAGTTTCGGTTAAAATTAGTGTGTGTGTGTGTGTGTGTGTGAATTAGTTCACTGAAGAGTTTATTTACTTACTGAAGATTAATTTTAACTGTTTTGATAGGTTGAATCAGGGATGACGTCACCGGAGGTTAACGTTTATTGAGCTGCAGTAGTGTAGAATTTGTGTATTTGATTAGCGATTGACGCGTTCTAGTTAAAACTGTGTTTGTATACGTGATTTGAGTAAGAATTAGATGAACAGATGAAAACTATAATTGTTGAAAGTTTTGCGTATTATGTGAGCAAGTGAGGTTTAGTTGTATGCTGAGTTTGAATATTTGCTCGTTCGTGACTAGTTAATTTGTTTGCGTGATTAAGCTAAACTAGCTTCGGATCTGTTTATTTGATTAGGTGATTGATGCATTATAGACAAAATTGTGCTTGTCTTCGCAATTTTATTCTGATCTGATTTGCTAATAGTTATGCTGCATATTGATATTAGTGAGATAAATTGTTCGTTAAAGCTTGTACCAAATTAGTACTGCCGTGATAGTAATATTATCCTATATTATGAGGTTACTTTTGATACATAGATTCCTAGGAGTCATGGCGCTTTTTGTTTTCACATATACCTGATTAAACTAACGACGAATCTAGTTCACATTCCACTTGGACATTCAGGATATAAGTTACACAATTCAAGTTCAGACAGATAATTACAGCAATTGGCACGTTTAGAAAGTCCTTCAGCATATGTAAGAAAGTTACTCAGATGCAGGGTGTAGGTCCTAGTATTCCTGTGTATGAATCATAAGCCTATGATACGTTATCATACCTGTTAATCATGCATAAATTCATCTCTAGGACTCCCCTGACTCAGATGCGTTCTTTGTAGCTCTTGGTTATCTGTTTTGATAGGCTGAATCAGGGATGACGTCACCGGATGTTAACGTTTAACTTTTGGAGCTTCAGGAGCGTAATTTGACCTAATAATTTGCGGTTCGTTTTCGTTTTGTTAAACTTAATGTGCGCGATCAAGTTAGTTGAAGATTTTATTTACTTGTGTGATGTGAAATGTGCGATTTCGATATGTTAGGTTTACGATGATATGATCTGTGCGTGTGAATGAGCTATGTGATTAATTTTTATTTGTGCGATTTTGTGATTTTCGATGGCGAATAGTTAGTTTGGTTGCATTTATTGACGAAAGACGATTGAGCATCAGTAGTGTAAAATTTGTGTATTTGATTAGAAAATGACGCGTTCTAGTTAAAACTGTGTTTGTATATGCGATTTGAGCAACAATTAGATGAACAGATGAAAATTATAGTTGTTGAATGTTTTGCGTATCATGTGAGTAAGTGAGGTTTAGTTGTATGCTGAGTTGACGACTAGTTAATTTGTTTCCGCGATTAAGCTAAACTAGCTAAGGATCTGTTTATTTGATTAGGAGATTGATGATTCATTATAGACAGTATTCTGCTTGTCTTCGAAATTTTATTCTGATCTGATTTGCTAATAGTTATGCTGCATATTGATATTAGTGAGATAAATTGTTCATTAAAGCTTGTACCAAATTAGTACTGCCGTGATAGTAATATTATCCTATATTATGAGGTTGCTTGTGATACAAAGATTGCTAGGAGTTAAGGCGCTTTTTGTAATAAGATTTTCACATATTCCTGATTAAACTAACGACGAACCTAGTTTACATTCCACTTAGACATTCAGGACAGCATATGTAAGAAAGTTACTCAGATGCAGGGTGTAGGTCCTAGTATTCCTGTGTAAGAATCATAAGCCTATGATACGTTATCATACCTGTTAATCATGCATAAATCCATCTCTAGGACTCCCCTGACTCAGATGCGT
>BQNB010182561.1:0-12489 GCA_026074375.1 Tanacetum coccineum | reverse complement strand
AGGTTGATTTCATGGCAATGTAAAAAGCAAACAGTGGTTGCCAACTCAACAACTGAAGCAGAGTATGTTGCTGCTACTAATTGCTATGGACAGGTGTTATGAATTCAAAATCAAATGCTTAATTACGGGTTCAACTTTATGAACACCAAGATTTACATTGATAATAAAAGTACAATCTGTATCTAGTGTTTCACTCTAAAACCTAGCACATAGAGATTAGGAACCATTTCATCAGAGATTCTTATGAGAAGAAGTTGATTCAAGTGATCAAGATTCACACAGACCACAATGTTGTAGATCTTCTCACAAAGGCTTTTGATGTTAGCAGGTTTAACTTTCTGATTGCTAGCATTGGATTACTAAATCTTTGAAGTATTGTTTGAGGGGAGGTTAATTAAGATTGGATGAAAGGGAATGAATCATTAAGCAGAAGTGGGTGAAGGGTCAGGAAATCCCACTGAACCCCAACACACATCCACAACTGTATCACTATCTAATCTTGAACCAATCACTGTTCTATCACAATCTTAACTAAAAAAGACTCAAAAACCTAGGAAAGCCAAAAGGACCACTGAGATATCTCAGTTTAGTGGACCTATTCCCCTTGTAACAGATAAGACTGTCATTAAGGAGTAGGAAGACAAAATGGAAAGGGCTGCCACTACTGCTTCTAGCTTAGAAGCAGGGCAGGACAGTGGTAACATAAATAGGACCTAATCTACGGCAACACTTAATGAGTCTTTTCCTTAGGGAACTGATTCAGGTAGTGGTCCCAGGTGCCAAGATACCATATTGGGGGTGTAGATGCTCAAACTAGGTTTGAGACTACATCTAAATAGTCCAATGACCCACCTCTCTCAAGAGTTCACACACTTGGAAGTAGATAGGACAACATGAAACTAATGGAATTGATGGAATTTTGTACCAAACTGTTTGAAAGGGCTCTTAATTTACGATATAAAAACAGATAGAGTGAATTGGTAAGAAAAAAAATTAAGAGATATAGTGAGCTGAAAAATATAAAGAGAGTTGTGTGATATAAAAACAGATAGAGTGAATTGGTGAGGAAAAGAAATGAGAGATATAGTGAGATTAAAAACAGAAAGAGAGCTTGTGAGAATCATAATTGATGATGGAAATGCTTTTTGGAAAGAAATTAGGGTTAATGCTGGTGTCTTAAAGTTAATGATGCTCAGCTTAAAACTTAATGCTGCTAAGATTAAGTTAATGTTGTTAGGCTTAATTTACTACTGTCCATATTAGTTTAAGCAGCTAGGCATATCAACTTACTACTAGTTATCATAATTAATGCTGTCAGGCATAACTTCCTACTGCTAGGTTAGTTAATATTGTTAGGCTTAACTTAATGCTGCCAGTTCAAGTTAATGTTGTTGAGGGTGAGTTCATAAATACTTCGATTAAGGGTTTCAATCGCTCATTCGTTCGATTTTACACCTTGTTATCCTCTTTAATCATAAACCCTAACTCAATTTCATCTTTAATCATCAAAACCCATCACAATGTCGACCCCAAAGTTTATTGAAACTCATAATTTGGTTGCGTTTTTAGAGAAACCCAAAGAAAGTAATGGGTTTGAGGAAATTATTGATTTTCTAAATGCAAGTTTTGTCCAATATGCGTTAACGGTCAATCCAACCATTTATACTACTTGTATTGAACAGTTCTGTACATCTGCTAAGGTCAAAACTGTTTATGGGGAACGACAGATACAAGCCCTAGTAGACAAGAAGAAGGTAATCATCTCTGAGACAAGTATAAGGAGTGATCTACAGTTTGATAATGCTAAAGGAACAGATTGTCTACCCACTGCTACCATTTTTGCAGAATTAGAAAGAATGGGGTATGAAAATCTTACTCAAAAGCTTACATTCTATAAATCTTATTTCTCATCCCAATGGAAATTTCTCATCCATACCATACTGCAATGCCTTAGTGCTAAGACTATATCCTGGAATAATTTTAGTAGCATTATGGCATTTGCTATCATATGTCTTGCCACAAACTAAAAATTCAACCTTTCCAAGTACATTTTTGACAATATGGTGAAGAACTTTGATGGTGGGGTAAAATTTCTCATGTATCTAAGATTTGTGCAAGTCTTCCTGGACAAACAAGTAGAGGGAATGTCCAAGCACAAAGGGGTTTATGTTACACCTTCCCACACTAAGAAGGTATTTTCTAACATGAAGAGACCATGCAATAGTTTTTCTGGAAGGGTTACACCACTATTCTCCACAATGATGGCTTAAGCTACAGAAGACATGGGTGCAGATTCAGCTACTCCTACTGATTCCCATTCCACACCCATTATCACTCAACCATCATCCTCAAAACCTCAAAAGAAAAAATCAAGAAGGAAAAAAAGGAAGGACAGTGCTCCTACAGAGCCTACTACTGAAGAGACTACTCCTGAGGAACATGTCTCAAACCCTTCCTATGATCCACCTCCAAGTGGTGAGGATAGAATGCAACTTGCTAAATTGATGAGTTTGTGTACCAACCTACAAGAGAAGGTCCTTGATTTAGAGAAAGCCAAGACTACTCAAGCAAATGAGATTACTAGTTTAAAGAAGAGAGTCAAGCAGTTGGAAAAGAGAAGGAAGTTAATAATTTCAAGGCTAAAAAGGTTAAGAAAGGTTGGTTCCTCTAGCAGGGTAGAATCCTCTAATGATGCCAGTTTGGGTGCTCAGGAGGATGCATCCAAACAGGGGAAGAAAATTAAAGATCTTGATGCTGATGCAGAAATAACTTTGGTGAATGAGACTCAAGAGATGAATGATGACAACCTGATATTTGATATAAGTGTGTTGGAAGAGCAAGAAATTAAGTTTGAAAAGGTGGTCGAATAGCTTGTAGTTAGTGTTGTTACAACTACAAAGTCAATTCCAGTTAGTGTTGCTAAAGTAGTTACTACTACTAGTGCCAGTGTTCAAATTCCAGATGAATTGACTCTTGCTCAAACTTTGATTGAGATCAAAACTGCAAAACACAAGCTTGTTACAACTACTGCTACAACAATTACATCTATTAGACCAAGGGCTAAGGGAATTATATTTCATGATCAGGAAAAACAAGTACCTACATCTACAAAAAAAATTTCTTCTTCACAATCACAACTTCCACAAGTAAAAGACAAAGGCAAAGGAAAATGGTGGAGCCTAAAGTACCTTTGAAGAAGAAAGATCAAGTTTCTCTTGAAGAAGAAATGGCTAGAAATCTTAAAGCTCAGTTGCAAGCTGAACTTATTGAAGAAGAGAGGCTTGCAAGGAAAAAGGAAGAAGAATCCAACATAGCTTTGATCGAATCATGGGATAACACACGAGCTATGATGAAGGTAGACTTTGAATTAGCTCAGAGGCTACAAGCAGAAGAACAGGGAGAAATAACCATTGAAGAGAGATCAAGATTGTTTGTAGAGCTCATGAACAGAAGAAAGAAACACTTTGCAAAGCTTAGAGCTGAAGAGATAAGAAGAAAGCCACCCCAAAGCTCAAAAGAGAAATCAAATGTCCACCTATTTGAAGAATATGGCTGGATACAAACATAGTCAGTTGAAGAGCAAAAGCTATAATGAAATCCAAAAGTTGTTTGATAATGAAATGAAAAGAGTAAATACTTTTGTGGACATGAATTCAAAAGTAGTGGAAGGAAGTGAGACAAGAACAAAGGAAAGCTCTAAAAGAGCAGGGGATGAACTTGAATCTGATAAGTCAAAGAAGCAAAAGATAGATGAGCATGTAGAAGTTGAAAAAGATGATCAAGAGGAGGCAGAGATGAAAAGGCATATTGAGATAGTTAAAGATGATGAGGTAGCAATTGATGCTATACCTCTAGCTACTAAGCCTCCAGTGATTGTTGAATACCAGATTGATAAAGATGGAAGGATGGGATACTTTAAATTGATAAGGGCTGATGGAAGCTCAAAAAGGTATTCATCAATGATAAAGATGCTTCAGGGTATTGATAGAGAAGACTTGGAGACCCTCTGGAAGTTGGTTAAAGCTAAACATGAGAATACAAGGCCAGAGGAGGATTATGAAAGAGTGTTATGGGGTGATTTGAAAGTAATGTTTGAACCTGACATAAAAAGTGAAGTATGGAGAAATCTACAAGGGTACAAAGTGACTGTTTGGAAGCTGTTTGATAACTGTGGAGTGCACTTTGTAAGGTTTAGAAATCTACATATCTTTATGTTGGTTGAGAAAAGATATCCCCTTACACCAATAACAATCTCAAACATGCTGAACAAGAAGCTTCAAGCTGATCGTTGGAATGAGATGTGTTATCAACTACTCAAGCTCATGACAAAGCAGGAAAAGGGTCAATGAAGTGTTTGAATGCATCCTCCTGGTGATGGTGAAGACTTTTAATGAAACTTGAAGATTCAGAAGATGAACATCAAGTTTAGGGGAGGATTGTTGGGTTTAAAAGACTTCAAGATGATTCTTAGAGTTACTACTGCTCAGGTATATATTAGTGTGCTGTAAAGCATAACTAGTAGCTGACTGGTAATGACTAATGAAAATTTGCAAAGTAGTTAGTACTTGGTAGTAAACATTTACTACTGCTAGTTACTACTGTTAAATAGATTAGTACTGTTAGTATAAAGTAACTATCGCCTGCTAGTAGAAGGTTTAAGACTGCATCAGAAGGAAGAAGACTGAAAATTATACTAATAGTTAACTACTGCTCTACTGCAGTATATTTATTATAACTTGCTAGAGTAAACTCTAAGTAGTTAATGCTGCTTATGCTCAGTTACAACTGCTGGAAGGATTAATGTTGTCAGAGATGAGATCAAAGACATATCAGAGAAGAGATCAAGGTTGATTGAAGAACAAGAATACTTATGAAGATAAGTATCAATTACTTGTAAAGAAGATATGTATAAACTTATTTGTGTAAGAGATTATGTTTACTTATAGAAAAGATCATAATCACTTGACGCGTTTTGTAAGCCCATTAGGGTTTCCTTAGTGTATAAAAGGAACCATACAACATAGATCTAGATATCAGTTTTTCATATTAGTATTCATAGTTTGCATAGCAATCATAGTTAGTATTCATAGCTACTTTGTAACTCAAAATAGTATTCAATATATTGAAAGTTTAGTAAAGATCTTGTTTTTACTATTTCATTGTTCTTCTTGGTATTGCAAACTAGATTCCGCATAGTTTGTGATATTGACAATCTTAGTTTCTACTATAGTTGTCTTGGATCTATCCTATATAACTAAGCTTTAACAAGCTAAGTAAGATCTGTCAAGAAGGGATCAACACGTACATCTACCATGAACGATAGCTGCCCTAACAAGCCTAGCAACAAGGACGCCCATCTCATCGCTATGAACAAGTTTCATTTTTGCATTAGGAATAACTTTTGATACTACGGCGGCCCTATCCTGCCTCAACCTATCAATCTCCTACAACATTTGGATTTCAGAAGCCTTGAGTCTTTCCCTTTCAGACTCGAGACCTTTGACTTTGGCGCAAAGAATGGACAGAGTTTGCTCGTAATTAGCCTATTTCCTCTCTTCAACCAGCAGCCTGCCATACTCATTGTGAAGACCATTCACCTGAACCTGTAAAGTCTTAATTTCAGAACGCATATCGAAAACAAGAGGATTTTTATCTAAATCTTGAAGGGCCTCATTGCACTTTTTTTCAATCTCAGCATAGGCATTATCCCTCTTGACTTCTCTCTCTCGAATGGCATCACATGATGCCCTGGCTTTAAGCAATGCAGAAATGAGCTCCCTAGTCTTAATATTTAATATATTGTCTAAAACAGCATGACGCATGTAGGCTCTATCATGTATATCACAGAGCTGATCTATGCTAATATCCCTTAAATGCTGCTTCCAAGAGGGAGGAGTGACGTGAGCAACAACCCAGTGATAATCAGTGGCATCCTTTAATTCCTTAGCAGAAGGAAACTCTGTATAAAAGCAACAAGAAGAAAAAGAAAGGGCATTAGTAAATTGGTCAACGAAGGTACAAGTACCCTATACACAGGTTCAAATTTACCATGTATGTCAGGATCACTATCAACATCAAGAGGAGTTGAGGCATCACCAGTAACTTTACTCGCCTGAACAAGAGCCCTTCAAGCCCTGCGGTGAGAACCCTCTCGAAAGGCATCAACAACAAGTTTCCTTTTCCCCGCAGCCTTTGACTTCTCACCCACCTTAGGGATAGAAGATGTGGGGGGATGCACTGGAGGTAACTCATCATCATAAGAAGTGTTACTGGAATCAATTATATTATCAACAACATTTGCAGGGAGCACAGCAGATATGGGCTCCGCATCAAGGATAGGAGTTTCGTTGTTCACAGACTTCGTAGAGAAAGAACCTTGATTGTCCTTGAAGCCTCCCTCGGGAAGGAAGTTGAACTCGCCATCAACTCCTTGGATCATAAAGCTCCTGAAATCCATTTCTACAAAACACAAAACATTACGACATAAGTTACAAGACAAAGTAGGTCAAGTCACACATTACGTAACAAACCAACCTGTACCCTCTCCATGATGATAGATAACAGGCCGTTTAGGGATATATTCCCATGAGGTCTTTAGACCTGCAAGATAAAGTATGGGGTCCGGAAAAGTCTAAACGACACAAGGATAAGTGGAGATTTGGGCATACAAAGGGTCAGTTTGAGGTCGCACAAGAATCTTATCTTTAAAGGATTTTTTGTCCAACTTATTATCTTCAAGAAGAAGTTTCGGGTATTTGGAAGGGATTATCTTATTCTCTATATAGAAGAAACTACCTTTCCAGATCTCAAGATGAGTTACGGGTTTTATCAAGGCTTTGGGTACATCAGCACCACCTCTATTTAGGTAGTTACCAGCACGACCAAGGTTTAGGAAAGACCGAAGGAGGTCGACGGAAGGTTCTCCACCGTAAGCCTTGCACATTACGGCAAAAGTCGTCAGCTTTATCATACCGAAGGGATTAAAACAGGATATGTGTACCTTGAAGTAGCTCAACACATCGCATATGAATAAAGGAATAGGGAGTCTTAAGTTGGAAAGGGAGAAGTGATGAGTATACAGACCAACAAAACCTAAAGGGGCATCATAAATGGTCTCAGACTTTTTGGAAAGAATAACCCTGACATGCCGAGGAATATCATAATCGCAAAGGAATTGCTCAAGTTGTTCTTTTGATAAGGTGCACGTTTGGGTAGAAATGATGAATTTGGAATCCATGAAAGAACAAGGAAGAAAACAATTACCTTATGAAAGGATGACTTATAAGCGGAATTGAAGAGGGTAACGGGAGGCAGTAATATGCAAAGTCGTGGTAGCAGTTTATTTAATGACGGAGGGTGAATCAAATCGGGTCGTACGCGTGTCCAAGAAGATTGAAGGAAATTTGAAATTTAAATTTCAATTTTGAAGAAATACGCGCACATTTCTCAAGGAGGACTTTTCTTAACTAACTCCTCGTAAAGCGGAGAGTAGCATTTAATGCAAACAGTACCGGTGCTTGGACATTTAATATGGCTTTGGAGTAATTTGTTGATTGAGTCGAAAGCAATGCATTCATAGATGCATACATTACATTCGACTGAGGGGCTTGATGACATACCCCCCTCTCCAGCTCGAAGGTCTCCCCTTCGAGCTCAAATAGGATCCTCTCCCTAATTATACTATAAGATCTTCGAATAATTTCGAGTGGCGTAAAATCATCTTCGGGATGATTACCAGTATGGGAATCCGCCACACGAAGGCCTACACCTTTCGCGGGAGGTCTTCAACGAAACTAGGGCAGAGTTCTGGCTAAGTTAAAACCCATGTTCTCCCTATCTGCCAAGGCTTTCCCGCCAAGGTAGAGATCGTGGTACACAATTCCTGCATTCACCCCTTAAATCGTAGGACACCCCTACGTTTACTGGTTTTTGTGCTAGGCCTCGTCCATCCTATTTTCACACCTATAAATAGATGGTCAGGTCTCCAGGTATGACAACACCTTTCATATACACTCGCTATAAAGCACATACTTACTCTCACGCCGGATGTGATTCGCAGGGACACCCTATGCGCTTCACTTAACGTAGTGTTTCCATTTGTGTTGACACAGGTTATCCGAGACTTGGCAACCCGGCAACCGTCGCAAGAACTCTATGATCTCTCCGAAGCCTGATCGTGCCCATATTTGCACAATCAGTAACAAACTAACAATATAGTTAATATACATTTATGCTCTCATGTATGATCAATATAATAGTATAATACGTAACTAAGGTAAAATGATTGAAACATGTTGATATCGTATTACATGGAGAAGAGTTATAGCAATAAATTCGTACTCTAAATCATTGGATTGAAAATTTCAAGCATAAATTAGTTTGTAAGAAAAGCTTATATGTTTAGTCGAAGCCCAATAGTGGAAACTGACTTTTTGTAAAGACAATGTTTAGCCCAAGTCCCAATTATTAATGTATATTTTGAGCCATAAAAATCGGATTAAGGGAGAAACATCATAAAACAAGCATGATTACTCGTGCGTTGCTGCGGGTCGTTAATTTTTTTCGCGTAGGTGCGAGGCATTATTATTTTTTATTTTTTTTATTTTGTGTGGTTTTATTTTTTCGGCCTCATGTTTAATAGTTTGTTTTTTTTCTTATATGGGCTTATGTGTGGGGCTCATATTTAAAGGTTTCTTTTTTTGGCTATACAGGTTTTTTTTTAATATAATTTTATGGGAACATGGCGTTTTTTTATTGTATTATGTGTGGGTTTATTTTTTCGGTCTCATGTTTAATAGTGCGGGTTAATTTTTGCGTTAAAATTTTATTTTTATTCTTTTCTATTTTTTATTTGTGCGGGTTTATTTTTTCGGTCTCATGTTTAATAGTTTGTTTTTTTATATATGGGCTTATGTGTTGGGCCTCATGTCGCGGGTATTTTTTTTATCTTAATAAGTCAATATTTTTGTAATTTTTTTTTCTATTTTGTGCCGAGCGGTTTTTTTTACATTGCCTACAAAAAAAAAAAAAAAAAAAAATCAAAAAAACCAAATGGTTTGGCCCAATTGGGAGCCATAGGGACCGAAGCACTGTAGCGTGTGAACAAAAAACTAGTCGTTTTATTCTACGCGAGGCATTTATTATATTTTGTTTTTGTTTTGTGCGGTTGTATTTTTTATGGCCTATTTTAATGTTTGTTTTTTTTTTTTACTTTAATAGTGCTTATGTGTGGCTTTTATGTTTAAAGGTTCTTTTTTTGGCTATTCGGGGTTTTTTTTTTTTAATTTATAATTTTATGGGAACATAGGCTTTAAATGAGAGAAATCGCGCGTTACTGCATAGAGTTTTTTTATTGAATTTTGTGCGGGTTTTATTTTTTCGGTCCATGTTTAATAGTGCGGGTTGATTTTGCAAGTTAGTTAAAATTTTATATATTTTTGGCGTTTTTTTATTGTATTTTGTGCGGGTTTATTTTTTCGGTCTCATGTTTAATAGTTTGTTTTTTTTTATATGGGCTTATGTGTTGGGCCTCATGTCGCGAGTATTTTTTTATCTGAATAAGTCAATATTTTTGTATTTTTTTTTTCTATTTTATGCCGAGCGGTTTTTTTTACATTGCCTACAAAAAAAAAAAAATTGCCAAATGGGCCGGCCCAAAATGGGAGCTCATTTGGCCGGGTACTGTAGCGACGCTGCCAGAAACGGCAGCGTTTTAACTCTAATATAGTATATATATATATATATATATATATAATCAGTCTAAACTTGTAAATATAGATTCAGTAAAAGTATCATATCTAAATATTTTTGTAAAATCTCTTTTAAGGAAAATACTTGGATTTTATACTTTCACGCGATTTCAAACATCTTCGTGTTATAATGAGAACATGTATGCTTTGAACATTTGAAAAAACTTGTAGAGATAAACAATATCATATAACTCATAAGTACTCTATGGTTGGTTAAAAAACAATGTCCTATTGAGTACAACAGTTATTTGATCGAATAACAATTTCACATGTATTGTGAATACACAACGACACTACTTCAGACTTGGGATGTCACTAGGGTCGGATTGACCCGACCCGAACCCGATAAGACTTATCGGGTCGAGTTAAATCGGGTTGAAAAATCATGTCGGGTTGTTTTGACCCGAACTCGATAACCCGCTAGTTTATCAGGTCGGGTTAAGGTTGAATTATTTTTCTTATCGGGTTATCGGGTCAATCCGATAAGACCTGAGAATAGCTATGTATTTCTTCTTTTTAAAACCTTGTAAGCAATTAGTCTACGCATTTATACACTTTAAATATATTTTATACTCGAGAAATGCAATGATTCCATGTTAAAATTCTTTGATTACAGTAGATAGCTATGTAAAAAGAAGTGAGCTAATTGGCTAGACATGTATCGGTTATATTTTTCCACACTTCGGTAGTAATGCAATTAGCAGTGGACAAGATTTGAAACTCAAACACATGTCTAAATGACATATCTAAATCTTATCATTAGCAACAGTTTCAAGAACAAAAAAATTAAGATTATGTCACTGCATAAGTAAAGCAACATATGAAATGAAAATAAAAAACAATACAACGTATTTGGCAAAAAAGATAAAATAACCCGACAACCCGAATCACCCGACCTGACTTAACCCGGCCCGATAAACACCCGAACCCGATAACCCGATTTCTTATCGCCTCGGGTTGCGGGTCACTTTTCAAAAACTCAAACCCCGACTCAACCCGACCCGATAGACCCGATAACACGACCCGACAACACCCCTACTTCAGACTATGACACATTGCATGCGATTTGTTTGGTGGGTGAGCCAAGGGCAAAGAGAGGCTGATGAGATGTCATTTTATATATTTTTTCGGGGTCGTTTAACCTTCTAAATCGTGCATTTATGCCCAAAATAGGTACTTAATCGTTCATTTTCATGTATTTCTCATTTGGAAGGCATTTGGAAGAATTACACGTGACTTTGGCTCATTTGGAGAAGAAACGGACAAAACTACGGACCTACACCAACATTGCTCAAGAATTTCTCTACAGTGGCTAGAGACGGCGTCACAGATACAACGTGACACCATCACAACGACGATCAAGACTGTGTCAGAGATTTGGCGACGGCATCATAACATAGCCGGCCTAAAGGAAGATTCGTGTCACGAGATTAAGAATACCATTCAACGCGCGCGTGAAGTACCAGATATTGTTTTGATCATAACTCCTTCATACGAACTCGGATTTCGACGATTCAATAGCTCACGCGTTCAAAACAAGAAAATATACAACCACGCGAAAGATGTCATTGTGAAAGCGTCACATGTTATTGATGACGCCGTCACAAAGGTCGGTTAGGGTTTTGCCTATAAATACAACCTCATAACTTCGTTTTTATCAAGCCTCAAACCCTAAGGCCGACTTAAGGGTTTGGGTAGCTGTTTTTCCAGCAACTTAGAAGACTTAATTCATTCTATAAACATCTTGTAATGGTTTGATTATCATATATATCCTAATTCATGTCTTCAATTCCTTTTGTTGATTATGATTTATATTGCTTGAGTATGCTTGGCTAATTCATCTAGTATTTATTTGGGATTGCATGAACCTTGTCATTAATTGATTAGATCTTGTTGTTTGTGACATATTCAATGAGTCTAATTGATTATAGTTTATAATTCTTGTTTCCTATTGCTTCTTGTTGATGGATGTGCGTGTTAGGCTCTAGAAAACCAGCTTTTGTCTGTGTCGCTGTTGATATGTCTAGGGAAACATGATTGTTTAGAAAGGATATCATCGGGTAACAGTCTTCATACTACCTTGCCCCCTAATATGGTTGATCCACTCTTAAGATATTTCACATGCACTTAGTGTACTCCTAGGGGCCATGTAATAGTCTTCATACTACCTTACGTGTGCGTTGCTCTAGCGGAATACTAAGTAGACGGCGGGTTCGTGTAATCCGTTCATGACGAAGGAAATACTTACACATTATATCTCAAGTCTGACAAGGCAGTAGGTAGAATTGGATAGCTAGCAAGGAGTAGTGCATCCCATGTGAGTACGCTTCGTTGTATAATTGTTCTTGCCATTAGATTAGAATTAGTAGTTAATTAGATTAAAACAAACCAACTCTTAAAACCATAAGTTTACTTGCTTTCTATAAAACATAAAAATACAAAAATAATCTTCCTTCAACCTTTAGACCTTAGTGAACATTCGATCCGGCTTTCACAGTGTTATTCCCCTAGAGAACGATAACAACCCCGAGCTTTGCCTATACTACGCTACAACGATTAGGTACACTGTCTAGGGAGTTATAAAACTTCTTGTAGAAGTCCTACGACGACCGCATCAAGTTTTTGGCGCCGCTGGCGGGGAATAGCGTAGGTTTTGGATCCTATCTAGCTTAGGTCTACTCACAAGATTCCTATCAAGTGAGATTCAATTTTTGCCAATTAGCTTTCTTGTAGTCTATCT